>JARCZZ010012172.1:0-27120 GCA_030323915.1 Brotogeris chrysoptera | reverse complement strand
CCTGTTATCCTTAACATCCCTAGCCAAGTTTAATTCTAAGTGGGCCTTAGCTTTCCTAACCTGCTCCCTAGCTTCCCTGACAACATCCCTGTATTCTTCCCAGGCTGCCTGTCCTTGCTTCCACCTTTTATAAGCCTCTTTCTTTCTTTCTCTCTTCTCTAACTTCCCAACTCCATAAAACCCATGTATCAATACAGGTTAGAGACAGATGTTATTAATTTTTCCACTCCTTCCTTCATTAAAAATAAACAAACAAAGGCATAGTTAATGGTTAATTCTGATGTGTTCATGGAGCAAACAGGTTACTTTTCCTATCTTGCCTGTAGTTTAACTACGAACTTAGGCTGCCTTTGGGCTACAAAGGGCAAGGAAGCTGGAAATACATATACTCAGAAACGCAGGCAGTGTTTGATGCCTCTGAGCTGAAATTACAATAAAAAGAAGTGGAGAATAAAAGCAATATGCAAACCATGGAGCTTAAGTTCAAAGGGAGGAAGAATAAAAACAGGTGAAAATAGCTGGGCAGCTAGCAACATGGGAGGACTTCTAAATTCAGCAGTAATGTTAGCAAGCTGTTTCTGTGATGGTTGTTAGTAAATGATCCTCAAAAGTAAATGAATGAGCTGTAACTGCCGGCATGGCCTCTGTGTTTGCCAGCACTTCAACAAGCAAGACAGGAGGACAAAAATCAAGACCCTGGGGTCTGGATTCTGAGGAATGACAGAGAAACCCAGAAAACCGGTGGAGGTATGAAAGAGTGAGAGAATGTGGTGTATCCCCACAGTCCCCTGAAACACACAGGGAACTTCAGGATTGCCTTGGAGTGCATGGTGCTCTGAAGCTCTGAACACCAAATCTCAGTATTTATCTGTCAGGGCAGTGAAAGCAGAGCTGAAGGACTTCTTGGATAAGGATTCTTGTACAACTCTGACACTCAGCAGTGCCATAAGCAGTCACTGGAGAGGTTCATAGCCACAGAGGTAAGGCTCCAATACTTGATGATGCAGAAAGGAGAGAGGAGCTTTCTGTCTGGGTTATTCCATGGTGGAAGAGGACAGCATTTACAGAAGCCTGCCAGAAGGCGAAGGAGGAGTTAGAGCTTTAGTGCAACTCAAAATCAACCCCAGAATATTTCCTTTAAGTGTGATCCACATTTTTCCGTGTCTCAAAGAGGATCAGAGCTCCTAATCTCAGCATCACAGCTAAACACACGAAATCAAGGTATTGATACAAAGTTCACTAAGCATCAGAGAAGTGAGCTGAGTTTGCCTTTGGATGCAACAAAATACAGGTGACTGTTGTATTTATAAGGAACAAGAGGCACACACAAGCCAGCTGGCCTCACAGAACATAGAAGATCACTATTACTTCAAGAAGCCATAAAACATGATTAATAGTGGAGATATGCTTAAAATTGGTAGGAATGAAAAATTAATCATTGTAAGTACCTGATAACATGTAGAAAGCTTACTTTTCAAAAGTCAGGCAGGTGGGTAGTCAGGCCAATTTCTAGGAGAAACTCCAGGGAATGCCTTCCATAATTTAACACTAAAAGAATAGTGTACCCCAACATGAGGCTGCTGCTAAAAATCCTGTGCATCCAGAAAACTTGGATAGCAAAGACACAGCACCTATAGACTGCAGACTCTGGAAACATGTAGCTGATGCAGAATAAAAAGATACCCTAATTTTAACCAGTCTGTAGAACTTGGAGAGCTGTCTCCCTGATCTGTGCCTTTCCCTGCATCATCTAGTGAGTTGCCTTTGTTAATCAACACGGGAGTTTTCTAAAACAATTGAGTGCTGGGTGAATACTATAGGAAGGATACAGTTTTGACAGAAAAACAAGCATACAAACAACCAAGCAATAAAAACTAAACACCAAAAGCTGAAACCAGAAAAATCCAAAAAGCTCCTTTACAGTTTTAACTCTTTATCACAGAAAAATTATATTTAAACTTAGATACTGGTGTACAGATTACAGGCAGTAGTATTCACATATTCATCCTAAAAATCTAACTATCTTGATATAAAAAGAACATTTAAACAACATGAAGAAAAAAAAAGAAAAAAAAAGGCAAAAAAAGCTTTCAGTGATGTTGGAAGAATGTTGCTTGTTGTTAGAACAACCATGGACTTTCAAACAGGAGCCAGTGTGTTTAACCACAGTTTAGGAAAGGATAACTCAGCTACTCCTGTGAAACAAGATGGAGGTAGTACGTACTCCTTTCTTTGGTTTTGGAACCATTAGCACAGGTGATCAGATTATGAGTGGGACGAATTAATTTTGGAAAAATATGAAAGGAGGCTACTGCATTAACGTGTGGTCAGAGGACAACGCATCATTAATCTAATGATACACTTGTTATACTGCCAATTGAAATGCTTTATTAAACAAAATCAACAGGTACAATATTTTTCCTATCAGAAAGCTGAACAGTGATATTGTCATAAAAGCTGTCATGAGTTACATACATTTTTATTCAAATTATTTTAACTTTTTTGCCGGAATCCCAAGTCTCTTCGCTAGGAAGGATCTGACCACTAGTTGGCATTGTTACTTCACTCAAACAATAAACCTAACGGGCTGTTCAGCTGCAAAACGGGACCTCTACGTTTTTGAGCTCTTAAGTTTCATTGGGAACATCTGGGAAAGGTGGTGATTGAAAAAAAAAAAAAGGAAGAAAAAGGTAATACATGATTTGAAGTGGGTTTTTTTTTTTTTGGGGGGGGGGGGGTGTGGAAAGGAAAAACTGCCATAGCCATTGTCATGTATTTCAGCGGTAAAGTCCAGGCTGCAAGTGGTGTAAACCTGGCAGTATTTCCATGTCAGGAAACTTAAATAACAGAAACACAACCACTGAATGCAAACATAAAATAAAAGCACCTTATATCCCCATGAGCTGCTCCTTCTGTTACAAGTCTAATATTAAATTCAGCTCTACCAGTGCTTTATGTTCTGTTCTACAAGCTCTGAGCTCCTGGTAATACAGGAAGTGACACCTTTCCTGCATGAAGTTTCTGTCATTTTTAGAACAAAATGAAGGGTTTTTTTCCTCCTCTTATGAGAAAAAGCAGCATGCCACCTTTGTAAGCTGGAGTGTAAAGTGGCCCTTTGGGCAGAGTCTGCCTGTGCTGGATCAGAGGCTGCTCAGCACTGACTGTGTTCCATCTGGGGTACACACAGGATGGGATTCAGGATTCCTTCTCGCTGTACTTCCCGTAGCTCTGCTGTGCAAGATGGGGAGCCTCTCCAGGATTCAGCAACACAAATTGGTTATGGTGGTCCCTGCAGAGAGGCAACTGGTAAAGAGAACAGGGCGTCTATGCCCAGCAATCGGGAGAATGCAGAGGGTAATTTTCCCCGTTTGGAATCTAACTTCTAGGGCTGACACTGAAGCAGTTTCTGTTTTGCTTTACCTGTAAATCTGAATTCCTTTCAAGTTAACATTTCAGTTATGTAGAAGCAAGCTTTCAAAATACCCACTTCTCAAAGGAGAATGAACACAACCTGAAAGAGCTGCTTTAGAACAATAAGAAAGATGTAATCTCTATAATACTGCAAATCCTGGCTCATACACAAACCCACAGACTGACACTACTAGAACATTATATACAGTGAGTCACAGAAAGGTTCTCAGATTAAATCCTCATCTACACTGCTGACATGCTTTACGGCCTTAGGTATGTCTCATCAACACTCCTGAACTCTAAAATACACATAACAGTTACCCAGCATTAGAGAGATTAATTCAACTGCAGAGTGCTAAGTAAATGTTTACAACAATTAACAACCAAGTAGGATGCTTTCATCACCAAAACAAAAATTAATGCAAAATGCAAGCAGCATCAATGTGATTGGTGGAAAATAAAATTAAAGCAAAAACTTCCTTCCATTCTACTGAATATTTTAAAACCAAAACAACAAAAAGCAGTCAGTCAGCCAGACTGTGGGTTTGAGTAACTTGAGCAGCTTGACATCAACTCTTTAAGACAGCCCCATGTTTAAGGCTGATATTTGAGAAAATTTAAACACACTTTGCAACTGCTTTGCATATACAACTTTATAAAAGTCTCATGATAGAAAGCAGCTGATCCCACAATATGCAAGATATCCTCTATTGCTCTAGATTTAATTAAATTGAACCACTCACAAGATTGTGCTATACCGCAAGGCAATCCATGGATGATCTCTGTATATAAGAGCAATAGTAAACCATTCCCAATTTTCCACTGTCAGATATCTTTGCAATTGTTTTCTTTTGAAGAAGCTATACATTAGAAACACTCAATGGGTTGGAGTTAGCAGATGTAATGCTGCTTAAGACACCCATGTATGCAGTCTAATCTTATTCCTCTCAGTAAGAAGTAACTGAAGTATGTGTGATGGCTCCTAGTTTATAACAGACTCATTATCATAAATCTATATGAACACTATCCGAATTATTTAAAGTTAAAGGCTTCCATCCTTTGAAGATAAATATGTTAACAAGCTTTAAAGTCATTAATGAAGTAAGGCTTGAGGAATAGCTTTCTGAGCAGCATAAACATTGGCTCAGCTAACATCTCATGCCATCAACGAAGAAAGATCACTAGCAGACCCAGGCCAAAATGCTGTGGGAAATAAGCGGAAGGCAATAACAGCTGGAAATATTTGGCACATACAGTAAAGTTTTGAAACCCTTTGGATTCTGGGTTCCCAATTTATTTATTTATTTATTTATTTATTTGACCACGAAATATTTCATTGGCACTTCTAAGAAAAACAATGTCAGCAGCACCCAGGTGTGATATGACGATGCTACCTGCTGTGAAATGATACAAAGATGCCTCTCCTTCCTTCCTCACCAATTTTCTATTTGCAGAATGCACGTTAGCAGCACTTCTTCGGAGCTACTGTTCTATATCTGGGTAGGAATACATATCTGTCTGTATATATTACAACTGGAAATCAGTCATCTTAGAGTGCTTTGCTGATTAAATAGGCTTTATTCAATAGTGCCGTATATCTGTCCAGCTTTACCTTTCCTAATCTATTCCTAACACAACAGGCAGTTTAGCCGCATTTGATGAATGGATTTGGAAGGTCCCAATTCCTGCAGTGCTGTACGAGATCTGCATAAGGAGAAAAGATACCAGTAAATGCCTCTATTGAGGGAAAGGCTGCAGCAGGGAATCAGCAGGTTTCTGCTGAGTCTGGTAAGGGAGTACACGTGTAGCCCAAAACAAAGCATCACACACACTGTTTTTTGCCCTAATGGTAGTTCGGTGGAAGATGAGAGTGTGTATGCAGGGAGCAGAAAGGCAGGGACTACTGAAAGGGGGGGAAGCATATTAGTGGTGGGCTCAGAAAAAAATGCAGCTGTTAAATCTAGAGGGGTTTTTTTAATTTCTTTTATTTATTTAATTTACTGGCAGAAATTTGAGATGTAGAATGCAAGACTTGGGGGAGGCGGATTTTTGCAGCTCAGAAGAAATGTAGTTCCTTTCTGCAGCAGTGGTTCCTAACTATTTAGACATCTCAATCAGATGAAACCTGCTTATTCATTGATCAATGTGATGAGGATGAGAAAAGTACGGACACAAACACTCGTGCACAGTGGTACAGGAGTCGCAGTCACTGCATGGACCTGTCTGTGCTCACTCCACAAATGTAAACAGAAAAGATTATTCCTGTCCTTAAAAAAAAGAAAATACATAAATATTTTTCCTGTCTGCCCTAAAATGGCAAAATCCAAATTTAACATAAACCAACCACCCTCTTCAGTGATTATTATAACCTTGCTGGATTCTATGCACAATAACAATGGTTTGAATTTGTTAAAGGTTGCAAGGAAAAGTACAGCAGCAAGCCCTTGCAGCTGGCAGTGTGATTTCGTTCCTCAGCTTAAAGCGTATGCAGTAGCTGGCTACACAGCAAGTGCTTTTAAACACCAATCTCTACAGAAGAAAAATGAATGAAGCATGCACTATTGAGCAAAGTAAATTGGTACTGGTACTCTCTGAAATTTCATAGCCATTTCCTCTGTGCAACACCATCAAAGAAGTAAATAACTGCTCCTTGCAGGATCACTCCTGCTACCGTTAGTTACATACAGAGCTGTGCCATAACAGTGGAGCACAAAGAATATTTAAGGAATCCAGAGAGTACTTCTCTCCCATGATACATATTTTTTTTACAATACACCAGAAAGGAGGAATAACAGAGGCAAAATAAGTCTGTATTCATCCAGTACAGCATGAAAAGCATTCAGTTGTACTCCAGGCCTTTGCTTGAGTAAACAGCAATGTGTCTTATGAAATGTTCAAAACAAAAAATAAATAGCCTTTAAAGAGAGAAACTGTCTGTGTAAACAGAGGGTGGGGGAACACTGCTGTATGACCAGCACCTTTTGAGGGAAAAAGAAATCCGTGTCTCCCTTTAGCACGAGTGGAGAACTGGGATGCAGGTCCTGCAGCAGGGCTTCCTACAAGCCCAGGGAAAGCTGTGACAGATGTCCAGATAGGCACACGCTTCCACGCTGCCCAATATTCATAACCAGACAAGGACCTAAATAGCAGCTCGGATAAAGAAACAGCTGTAGTAAGCAGACAGCAAAAGAAAGACTGAAGGCAGCACTGATGTGCTGGATCCCTGCAATATATAAGAAAACTTAAAGTTTGTTAAATAATTTAGGGGGATAAATCTCTACTGCTCCCTACAAGAAAGGGGCAGAAGTCTTAGCACAGGATTACCAAAGAATAAATACAGTACAAGCAGTGATCTGATTTGCTTTTGAACCTTGCAGATGCACATGGCTTCTTATCTTCAGGAATTCTCCAAATTAGTTACACAATCCCTTCCATAGGGTTTATCATGCTCAATCTCCCAATAATTTAAACTCCTCACTCCCTCCAGTCCTATTTGGAATTCTACTCTGTGAGTGTTCAAGAACCTCCTAGTTTCCAGCCTAAATTAACCAGGGATGCTTGATCTGGGGTTAATGTTATCCTCTTACATGTCTTATAATTCATACATAACCCTCCAGTCCATTTATAAATAGTTGCCCTATCCCCTTATAAGCATTTGCCCACCGGGCTTAACAAATCTTCATTTCTTTGTAGGGAATAACAGGAAAATGTTTAATCCACCCCATTCTTCTAGCCAGCCTACTAATCCTCATCTGCACCTGTATGAGTTCATGTTAAGCTTTCTAAAAGCTAGGTGACCTCAGCTGTACATTAAACTTTTTGTCATATAGAATGTCTCAGGTATCTCTACCAAAACCATCCCACTTGGTGTGCCCTAAAAGCATGTTATGATTTTCACTGCTACTTCACACTGGTTGCTCATAGACATTAAAAAGATCGATTATGCATCATGTTCTTCTCTATTTTTCTCTAACGTTCTTACTTGTTTCAAAGAGCCAGCAGCAAGTGTAAGGCAGTTCACTGCAGAGGATAGCTGTTGTGCTGCTTCTGCTCCTCCACAAGCCTTGCAAAATACATGTTGTATTGTGCACCAGTTTCTTAGATCAAGTGGCAGGATTATCACACTAGGTGAGCGGATTATTTTGCAAGATTTATTTACTGCAGAAGTGCAATACTTCCCTGCAATAAGGCATTAACTTTCTCAGTAGTCCGTCATCAACAGACACTTGTGGTTACATGTAAAGTAAGAGGGAAAAATTCACATAGTTTTGCATGCAAGATAACCAACAGGGAATAACTTTTGCATGCAGATAAGTGAGACCTCCACCTGGAGTACTGTATCTAGCTTTGGAGCCCTCAGCACAGGAAAGACATGGACCTGTTGGAAAGGGTCCAGAGGAGGGTAACAAAAACGGTCAGAGAGCTGGAGCATCTCTCCTATAAGGAAAGGCTGAAAGAGTTGTGGGGGTTACTCAGCCTGGAGAATGCTCTGGGGAGGCCTTATGGCAGCCTTCCAGTGACTGAAGGGGGCTTATAAGAAAGATGGGGACAAACTTTTTAGCAAGGGCTGTTGCAGTAGGATGAGGGATGATGGTTTTAAACTAAAAGAGTTGAGATTCAGGCTGGACGTCAGGAATAAATTTTCTTACAATAATGTTGTGAAACACTGGAACAGTTTACCCAGAGAGGTGATAGATGTTCCATCCCTGGAAATATGCAAGGTCAGGTTGGATGGGGCTCTGAGCAACCTGATCTAGCTGAAGACGTCCCCACTTAGTGTATTGGGGTTGGACTAGATGAGACCTTTAAAAGTCCCTTCCCAAACTGTTACATGATTTTATGATATTCAACTACAGAAGAAGGAAATGCACACTTGTTTTAAGATTAAAATAAATGAATAAATCCCATAACCCCCCCTATCAGGATATTGCTAAATGCTTTGACAGCCAGCAGACACAACGGTTTGGCTCTGGTAGAAAGCACACTCAGAGCTAGCAGAAGGGATAGGACTTTCATAAGTCAGAGGAATAGATCCATGAGTTTTCTGGGTCAGCCTCAGAAGAGTTATGTTTAATACAAGGTGTTCAAAAGGTGACAAGCCCCAAGAAACAAGGGCATGTTTTTATGAGTTTGAAGGAAATATGTTTACTCCAGCTCCAAAAAGGCACCCCCATTGAGAAATAAAACCCCAAAGCCAACAACAAATCAGCCAGCTTTCTGCAGTGGCCTCTGGACCAACACTTGATGCCTCTGCCTGAGGTTTGGCAGGCAGGCTGTGGTGCTGTGGGTTGAAAGAGGGAACAGTGTCATTGGAACACTGCAGCTGGAAAAAAACAGCAGCAACGGCCTCCCAGAAGCCCAAGAACACCAAGAAAAGCTCTGCAATATAATTTTGGGCATGGGCAAAGTTAGATCAGCACCACTCTATCTCAGATGAAGCATTTTGATGAAGTTGTATCAGTTCATTCGAATTGAGGATGTGGTTCGTGACTTGAAAGGCTCAAGGAGAAAGTGCAAGTCCATCTTCAACAGTTGTGAGGAAGTTGAAAGACTAAATATCTGATCCTGGAGATCTTATGAAATTAAATGAGACACAGGGATGTGAAGGCACAGATCAAATAAGTGCCTGGTAACTGGGAAGACCTGAAGAAAGAAAAACTAAAGATCATAGGATTTACAGAAATATGAAGGCAAAACTCTAGTAAGATCTTCTGAAAAGGAAGCTTAAAACTGCCAAATGCAACAGAAGTTGCGTTCAGTGACAAAGCACAGTTAAAGACCAAGGAACAGCAGAGCACTCAGTGTACTGAAAATTGGCCTACCAGCCACACTGCCCTTTCCTGGCTGCTGAACGCTACCAGAGAGCTCTCAGCCATGACCAACAATGCAGGAGTAAGGTGATTAATTGCAGTTTTTAAGTATACAAATATATAAGATTGAAATGACACATTTCCTGTAAAACAGTTTCATTAGCTTCAAATACGTGCACATGATTACAATGATCTCTGGGAAAAGTGTAAGATTTTGGCCTTCAACAAGTCAGGGACATATAAAAGAATTATTAGAGAAAATTAACATAAAGTTGAGAAGAGCCAGAGCTAAAATTTTTGCTGCTTCTTAAATCTGAATTATGGCCTCTTTCTGGATTGCATGGCATCACAGGGGAAAGAGGTAAAATATTACCAAAAAGGATTGCTTTCAAGTGGATTCAGACACCCAGTTCTTCATGACCTGCAGACAAGTGACTATGAGACATGATCTGCTATAACTTATGCAGCGGATTAGTTTGGTTATAGCACAGGCTATAGCAGTACCTATCTAGGAAGCTGGGAAAGCAGACTGTCTTCTTGGACATCTGGAGCCTGCTACAAATGCACCCTATTACCTGTTATGTTAATTAGTCAGAGAGAAGGCTTTTATACTGCCCTACCCCTAACCCCTACACAAACATGGTATCACTGCTAATTTCCTCTCTTTTCAACATTTGCATTTGTTTACAAAACACATAAGCAAAGCACTACCGGGCACTCAGGAAGCACTTTGTTCATGATGCCATTCTTCCTTCCAGCTAGTAGCTAAACACCAAGAGCTCCTTCTCTCTCTTGGCTTCGTGTTTCAAATAAATCTGGGTGATGTCTCTGTTAGCTTTCCTTGGCTGCTGCTCTCCTAGACCCACACTTCCATAGGAAGATTAGCACCAGCTTTGTTTTTTATTTGGCTGCTAATAAACTATGCCTATACAGCTTACAATGTCAGACCTATACTTTGGACAGTGACGCTTATTATTTTATCTATGCCAGAAGAGAGCTGAATAACCTTACAGTTTCCGTGAAGGTTTCATCTAACTCCCCTACCAGTGATTTTTCCACATGCCCTCTCACAAGTCACAGACCATTTCTGATAATCAGCTATAGGAGACGGGAAAGAACTGTCCGTTTTCCCCCTTTGCTTACTGCTACGCTTGTTTTCTTCGCAGAAGTCAAAGGGACAATTCTGGTCTTAGGCTTGCATCTAGACTTAAGGCAAGCTCTGTTTTCCCTTTCCTTTGAAAAGAGAACATCTGGACACAGACCAGGCACAAGAACTGCTGAGAATGATGTAGTTAAGCAGAGCTGAATTAATCCCCTTCCAAGCATCCCTCCCCCTCACTAAAAACCTTGGGAAAACTCAAATCCAAGCTTGATCTCTAGGTACAATGTGCGTCAAGGCCACAAAGTGCAAGCTTGCAACCAAAGGTGCTTTGAATACACAACAGATTTCCCAGATGGGAATTTCCTTCATTATTATTTTTAATTTTCCATTTCCTAACATTCAAATACCAAAGAATACATCCAAGCAGACTTGGCTTTGAAGAAAGCATTTAAGCAAGGACTAAACTAGGAAAGAACGCTTGGCCTTCTGCAACATGGCCATTACATTAACTCCTCTGAGAGCTGGTCTTTTGAATCCAAACACAGCTTGTTTTTTTAAAGTCACCAGTGATTGCCACAGGAAAAAAAATAATTGTTGGGAAAAGCTTGTTCTTTTCGCTGACCGACATAACATTTAACTCCATCCCAAACTTTCTGTGGCATGGTGCAGTGCAAGATGATGGTATGCTGTACTCCAAGGGTCAGTTTTAAGGGCCAGGAAAAAACAGTCACCCAGAACTAGAGTTCAAAGGAAAAGCATAGTTAGTTTTCGGAATGGAATGCCTGGTGGGCACGCAGCTTTTCGGTTGAACCCTGGCTGTAGAAAAAGCTTTAATTTTATGTATAAAGTAATTCTGTGTACAAGATTAAATAAGAAATATCTCTTGAGGCTGTTGTGTGGGCTCCAGGACCAACAAAAACAGCTTTTTAGAGCAACATTTAAATAATCTATGCAAGAAACCCTAAAGATAGGCTAAAGTTTCATATGCATATCTCAGCATCTTGCTTTCTTGCCTTTATTATTACTAAACACCAGGGAGAAAAAAGGCCAAAACAAATTTTTTTTAGAACTCTTCCAGAACAGTTGTACACATAAGCTGCAGACTTCCAGATCTTCCTCTATTAAGCCAAGGTTGCGCTGGCTGAAAGCCTTTTACAGTCTTCAGTTAGATCAGAAAGGTATAGCAAAGAGTCAATGGCCAATATAATGCAGGCCTAAATGCAGTACCAGCAAAAGCTTGTATTATCTGAAATAACAAGCATGTCAGTGTCCCTCAAGTTTAAGTTTTCAAACTGACTTTAGCTGTAACCCTTCTTCACCCAAACGGAGGTATAAGTAATGAGACTGCGTTGGCAGTACTGCCAGTACCCAGGAGAAGAAGCCATGCTCTTCTAAGCACAAAAATATGGAAAAGAGCCCCATAATATTTGACAAATGCAAACATGTTACATGGAAATAAAAACTCAGTTGTCTGGACATATCACCACAGAAAAATGTGCTTATAAGCAGAGAACTTGGTCTTTAGTCAGGAGGTGTTAGAATCATTTCAGTAACTGGACGCTTCTACAGTTCCAGGACTACATTTAATTGAATTTGCTGTGCTGTATGAAATGTTCATGGAGGGCCAAAAGGGGTTCTCCTCCACCCTTATGTACCTCTGACAGAGTAACAGTGATTACTGCCTCATCAGGTACAGCAAAATGTGATGGAAAGGTGCCCTCACACTCCATTTGAAAGAACACAGGTGAATTTGCCCTGCAATAGTATTAGGCTGGAAAAAGCATTTTCTTTTCAGAGTGTTTCTAGTTTTTATCTTTTGGTGCAGTTTGATTTGAATGTCAGAAAATGTAATTCCCAGGGTGAGGTGAAAATGAAATCCTGAAAAGTTCCTCTGATCTTGGCCCATCAGTGAAAGCAGTTTGAAATGTCCGCTTCTACTGAATGTTTTGTTTGGGTAACTTCCACTAGGGATTAAGTCTTAATGCTTTATTTCCATTAGAATGTCGTTTGAACAGGATTTTATAAAAGCTTAAATGAAATGAGAAAACACTTAGGTCAGAACTTATTCATAGCAATGTTTCCTCAGGACTTTATTAGCCTGGGATTGAATGAACAGTATTGTAACAGCTGAAAATCAGTACATAAAAGTCTGGGTAACTCTGTTTTTTTTCAGTGGAGTGACCCTTTCACAGCAACTCCAGCAAAGGAGCTTGACAAGCAGGAATGTGAAGTTGTTCACCGAGAGCTAGAAAAAGGCACATTTCCTTGCTGGTACATATATAGCTGTGCATGCACAGTACTTCAGAATACAGACAGCTGAAAATAAGTGCAGCAAATTTTGCAGCCTAAGGGTCGAGTTTTGTTCGCATTTAGACAGGTCATGTCTGTAATTCCACTGACTTTAAAAACACTTTAAGGTGGATCAGCAGAAGCACTGTCTGGGGCTCTGAATCCAGCAGGGAGAATCAAAAGGCATTTAAAAGTGCTTGAAAAGAAAAATCCTTCTTCTTTAGCACTTTATTCTATGGGTTAACAAATAACAAAAAGTTAACGAAATTGCCAATTAGCAAGTGTGAGAGAACATCACCCTCCCTATCCCACATACTTTAAGTCTTAATTCAATCTCTAGCTACTAGAGATTGGGATAAATTCTGGAATATGAAGGGTACCACCCTCTCCAAATTTCAGTGAGTATTATTTGTTATGCCTCCTCTGGCAGCCCTTTTTCTTTCCACAGTGGAATGTAAAGAAGTGAGGTACACAAATATTTCCATGGCCACAGCAGGCCTTAAAAAGCCCCTTATACAAAGCATTTTCCTGCAGGATGCTCTATATGAGCAAGGCAGAAACCCAAAGCAGTAATCCCGAAAAGGAGGAATATAGTCAGGAGAAATATATTGCCAGGTTACACGTGCTTTCTGACAGCAGTGAAGAGGTTAATCATGACAACACCAAAGCATAGGACTCCATGGTTACAGCCCTGAAAACTTGTCCGACTATAAAAGCGTCTCTATATTTCTTCTTACATTGTAATCTTCAGTGGAAAAAAAAAAAGTTACTCTGCTGATTTGCAGTAAATTACAGCTCCAGACAAAAAACCTTCACCAGAAGAGAAACGTTTCTGACCATCTACTTTTATCTATACGCAAGATACAATCAGTTCCTGTTGCAGAAAGTCCCCAGCACATTCAATTACAATTTCATCCAAGGTTAACTAGCATCCGCCGGCCTCCCTGCCTCAGACCCTGGACTTGCTCTGGAGCTGCAATGCTGCTTTGGAACACGCTGGTGATTTTCCACTATTTGCACAACACAGTGTCCAATGTTTCCAGGCACCTTGGCTGCAGGGTTTAGGATTTTCTAACCAGACCATCCATTTCTTCATAATGCACCATCTTAAAACTCTGTCCTCTTCAAAGACGGTGGCAGGCTCTCACCACTGAAATTGCCCTACTTTTTTGTTCAATTTGTCCCCAGAAAATAAGTATTCCTTGGTTATAAAAACAGTTCCCCCTTCCTCACTAGTATTGCTTTTTGTAGACATTCTTCCATGTTCATCTGAAGTCTTCTAAAAATATAAAAATAAATTAAAAAAGAAAACCAGAACACTGCTCCTTGCTTTTGGTTACATGTATGGGTAAAAGCAAAATATTTTATAGGACATAGTTAAACAAGTGGGGGCTATGGAGGGGGCTCAGTTTCTCAGTGCTGCGAGAAAAACAAGGTTAAATGCTGCTTGAGAAATTTGAGACTGTCGCCTTTGTTGGCTGGGGAAAATGTCATTAAGCAGAGGCCCTCACCATGCAGCCTCCTTCATCCTTCATCCTCTGCTTGCGTTTCCTTTCCCCATCAGGCTTCAGCAACCTCCAGAAATGCAATCTGCTTTTAAACGAGCAACCCAAAAATCATTCCATTTCATCCCTTTGTTTTCCCATTCCCTCCTGACACCACGGTGTCCTTCCAGCCCCACTTTCATCCAGCACAGTTTCTCTGCTGGACCAAGAAACACTACAACCAGCCACATTATTTCTTACCAACTTTCTGATTGTAGGCAAAGGGGGAAGAAAATAACTCAGTCCAAGTGTCACCCTAAATACCATTCTAATAGCATGACTTTCAGGTACGGAAATTACCTTGCTTATCATTGCCTTCTACCTGTACTTTTCTCATTAGTTCCAGGTGCCTGCAAGACAGCTGCCGGCAGCTCCTGAGGGAGGCTGGCTGCACAGTGCACCTATGCCACCGATTAAGAACTCTTCAGAGACATACCAGCTTTGATTTCCTAGGAATCCCTCCATGCTCCAGAAAGCAAACTGTGGCATTTCCTCTGGCAAGGGCAAGAGGCGTTCATAAAGCTATTTACAATCTCAAATCAACTCATTTTTCTGCTTTGTCTTCACCAGGCATAAACAGGTTCAGAGGGAGACTTCTTGGTGCAGGAAAAGAATTTACAAAAAGCAGAACTCAGAAGCCCTGTTGGAGTCAGTCAGGCAAAGTTTGTTCCTCATCTTTGCAGAGGTTTTGTATCCTCCAACCTTTTTTATCCCCCCAACATCCCAAAATCTTCCTTAAACTTCAGAACTGTTTGGTCAACCAAATGTGGCTTCTCTAACCCTCTAGTAAGGGACCCGGGAGCTGGTGAGAAAGGCACCTGACCAACATCCTCATGGCTTTCCAGACTTGACTGAGGGGCTCACAGAAACTGAGCTTACCAGGAGATGTACAAAGACTTTTTAACTGTTCAGAGCCATTATCTAAAGACATAGTTTGTTTATTAAACAGCATTATGATGTCCTGGGAAACTTTTAAAGTTGCTTATTTCCTATGAAGTGACATCACTGAAATGAAACAGCAGGTCACGGTGTCACAGCTGGAAACCTTGAATCCATCATAACAAGAACTTCGAGTTTCCAATTCAAAAGCTCTGGAGTGCTGAAGTATTTTTCCTCCTAAGGGTATTTATCTCAGGATTCTCCTTTCCATGGTTCATTGTGAATAGGGCTTGGTTCTAAGCTATTGATAGGGTATCTCCTGGAAACCCTGGCTGTGAGAGCGCTGGGTATGGAAAAGCAGTGTCAGAAGCTATGATACAGCCCTGTCTAGCCCTGAAGTGGGGTTATATTGCCATGTTGCCATGCCACAGGGTCTCTACAGGCTTCTGAAGTTTATGAAATACAGGTAAACAGTCCAAGTTTAATGACAGATAAGGACAGGCTTAGGTGAGTTGCAGAACACAGACATTAATTGTGCATGGCAGAGCAGGAGGTACAGAATTAGGATCAAACAAGATATACAGAGGCATAGCTGAGAAGATGATCTATGTTAAAAAGATGTTTGTCAAGGCATAGGATGCATCCATACAGATGAGGTCCCTTATACAGAAATATCTGTTCAGCTTTTTCCTGTTTGACCAATGGAATTCAAAATTCTCGTGTCTCTAGGAGGTTACAGATGGCAAGAATGGTAGAATAATGCTGAAGTAATCTGGTTCATCTAAGGACTTAAGCCTTCAGATTTTTCAGAAAGTGGGTAAAAATGAACAATGATGCACACAGTTTCTGCAAATGCTTCTGGATGAAGTCATTTGGGAGGTAGGAAGTTTAGCCTGTCTAAGCATCAGTTGTCTAAGTATTCTTTCTCTACTGAGGCTGCTAATGGGAACAATATTTCTGTTAATAGACTTACTACAAGACTAGCATTTACTTAGTTTATTTGGAAACCCAAATCCAGCAAGAATCTTTTGCCCACTCCTTGAAGGTGCAAAATTCCATGTTTTCTCACCAACCATGGAATGGTTCGTTTTTTCCTCAAGCCCTTTTGCTACAGTTCACTTCTGAGATCAATATTTTCTTGAAACTCATTTAAAATGCATCCGTACAGTGGGGAAAAAAATTACTCATGAGTATTCTTGCCCTTATATATATAATACAAAGAATTATTTCTTAAAGATTAAACCACAATAATAATTGTTTTAGTGCCAGCTCTGCCTGGAGAATGAGGAGTAGCCTAATACAATCTCAAGTAATTCTTACAGAATCAGCCAGCTATCTGTTTGCTGTAGCCACTTGGGCTTTTTTTTAGTCCTAGGAGTTATGTTGTCCCAGTGAAACAAAAAGGAAGAGATGGGAATTCAAGGTGTCCTTCAAAGAAGGAAAAGAAGCACTTTCACTTCATGTGAATTCACCAAGAATTTTTGGTCAGAAGAAAGATATGCAATCAGCTGCAATTTCAATGTTGGAGACAGAAAATACAAATCTCTCTCCTCTTATCTCTCTGTATCTGAAATACTGGCACCGAGAGTAACTTTGGACCACCAGAGAATTTTGCCTATAGAAAACTCCAGAAGGAAGAACTCCATTTCTCAATATATCAGGGTAAAATTAGCGCAAAAAGATAATTTTACTTCCTGAAAAACAGGGAATATCTCTCTATCCTTCAACGCAGTACAGCACTGGGAGGAGGGAGGTGGGATAAAGCGGGGGGGAGACAAATCCTCCCCTGCATAATCCTGAAAAAAATTCTCTTCAAGAACTGCACAGCATTCTGCCCCTCTAAAAGCTCTTAAGAGAACACGAAATAAAAGCTCTTCCCAGCATTTCACGCTCTTTCATATAACACATTTAAAGAGAAACAAACAAGTTGTATGGGGCAGCGATGAGCCTCTGAACAATCCCTCTTTTCATCAGGATCCAAACTAGGTTTCAAAAGCTGCCTGGGACATGCCTAGCTATTTCTGTTCCACAGCAATACAGTTATGGAAAGTTTTCCATGTACCACTGCAAGGCCACAGAGCAAACAGTTTATCACTGGAGTGTCTGAGCTTGAATGATAAAAAACAAGCAGGGAATAATATATGACAAAACCTTGAAGGCAGAATTTTGGATTCCAATTACCTGGTCAGAGGCTCTTTCGAAAGCATTGTGTGGGCTAATAAATTTCTTGTTTAGAGAACAAGAGAAAACCTACTTTGTCTGGACTCTAATCTGGGGTTTATAGAAGATTGCTATCAGCACTTTTCCCCTGGAATTTAGTTTCTCTGCACAGATTAAAAAGAACAAGTCTTTTTCTTTCCTTCAAGGCAATAGCATGTTGTGTAGCTGCTCCTCTGTATTTTTTGCCCATATTTGGGGACATATTTGGCTTGATTTTTGCTAATGCTTCGGTTTCCTTTGGCTCTCTGGCAAGAAGAGCCTGCAGAATACCTACAGAAGGCCTCCCTGTATTATTTTTCCCTTTCCCTGTTCTGCTGTGCTAAGATTTTAGTGAGGAGCCATTAGACACATGCTCTCTATCTTCAGGAGCTGGTGGAAGGGAGCTCGGAATAGTTCACAGGCAGAACGCAAAGGGGCTTCTCATGGTTCAGAGATGTTGCTTGGTGGGTCTGACAGCCAGCTGCATTCAAAAGCAAATGAGCAAATTCAAGGTCAGTGGTTTTTGCTGTGCCATATCTCACAACCGCAGACCTGCAAAGCTCACAGCTGCCCACTGGCGTATCTTTGTTGGTCAGATGCCACAGCACCAATGTGGGAACAACATCGCTTAAGAGCTACGGCTCCCTTGAAATTTTTAATCTCACATCAGAAGCAAATTGAAAGGATGAGATTGCTTATTCTCAGGCCACAGTATCACACATAAATAACATTATTAGTGAATGTCATTAATAAATACATCTTCATGATGACCACGAGAAATAACTGATGATAACAAAATAACTTGCAGCTTTAGAGCAGATTGACGTAGCAACTCTGTGCAAGGTTATCTTGCTGTGTCCTATCGTAATAGGCACATATGCTTAGCTGAAGCATTTATTTTAAAAAGCATACTCATATGCCAGAAATCAGCAAAGAATATTAGCCTACAAATAAAGGTGTTACCGTGCCATGCATTAGCCAGAGCTCCCAGCACATGCCATAAGAATCAGTGAATTAAAAAGTTTTTGCCACTTCCACCCTGCATCAAATTCATTTCTCATCACCCCTTCTGCAAGTTGCTATTAGTGATGTGGCCTTTGCATAGAAAGCAAGCAGGAACAAGAAATGCACAATGCATGCCATGTTCAAGGACATTAACGGTGGAAAGACTCGTAATACAGGTGAAATGTTCAGCACAAGAGATTAGAATAGTTCCAGTAGCTGATTTTTCTGGCAGCACAGGAGTCCAATTTGTCTCCTTTAAAACTGCATTAAGCGACTGTCTCCACCCTCTATTTTGTTCCTTTGCAACCTTGTTAGGATTCAGTAGACATACACATACACTTTCTTTGTCAGGCATCACAAAATACCTCAATTCTATCCAGTTCATCTCGCTGGGAAAAGTGCAAGATTGCTATCTATCCTGCATTTATTATGATTAATATTATATTAATAGTTTGACAATGTGCCAGGTGAATTAGTAACAAGAGCAGTCATGGAGGAGAGCTCAGTTCAGTTGGTCAAGGGTCTTGTGTAAACCCGTAGCAGCATGCTTCCACTAAGGCAGTAGATCTGTTATGTAGCTGGGGGATAAAGGCCAAAAAAAACCCCACAAAACAAAACAATCGACCCAACCCCCAAAACCTCTCCCAAAAGAAGAAAAAACCCCACAAAACCATAAAAATAAATAATAATTAAAAAAAAAAAAAATGGATCTCTTCACCACTGAGCCTAAGATACTTACCCTGCATCCTGTGGGAGCTATAGGTTGGTTTTAGCTGTGCTTAGTTTTGTAATAGATGCAGATCTCACTTATTCTTTTATAGCTTATTTTATTATCAACCTGCATTCATTATCACAGAAAAGAAAGGACTGTTTGGGTGACTTTTTACACTTATTTAAACACTTCACGGCTGTTTCCACATTGCACTCCTGGGCCTCCGTGCCTCTGTAGTGATGCATCATTTATCACAGTGGGCAAAGTACTTTTAAAATTACTGTTGATGAAATGAGAGTCCTACACTGTGATTGCCTGAATCTAAGCCCCCCATAAAATGTGGAACTATATAAAATCACTTTCATTCTGCAGAATGGGAGAAAACAAGACAAATACAAGAGAAATATTTTACATCAGAACTTCATTGCAAATGCTGCCTACTCCTCAGAGCAGACCAGCCCACCTCCAGTTAGCAAACATCACTGATTTGTTAAAGAGCTCGGAGGAGCCCATGCACCCCCCGCTGCAGCACCATCAAATTCCGGTAAAAATTAAAAAAAAAAAAAAAAAAAAGCAAACACCACCATCCCCCAAATAAATACAATGAAATATTTCTCCTGAATTAACCTAACATCACACTACAAAGCATCCATTTTTCGGGGGCATTTTCCAAACAAGCCCATACATTCATCCAAGCTCATGCATATAATATTTAGTTGTTTTCACTAACATCCGATTTGAATGTGACCAAAGCTTCCAGAGGCTTCTTTAAAATGCAGACTAGAAAACCCTTCTTTCTGTCATTTTGTTGTTGTTGTTACGAGTAAAGACTCTTCCCTCTGGGAATTTGCTGTGGTCAGAAGTCTTCATCACGAGCTCACTGCACTACATTTGCTGTAAAAACAAGAAATCAGTGCCTTCTGCATTTCCTTTTCAAGAACCATGGTTTACAATGTTTTAATTAATGTCCTCTTAGCTGGGCAATTTAAGAAGTAATTTGAACATGCTTTCACTGCTTTACTGCTACAACTTTAAAGCTTCAGTCATTGGTACAGGAGCCCGGGTGCTCATTACATATCCCTAGGTGGGTTCATTTGTGGTTGTATCATGCAGCAGCCTCTTTTTCTTCCTTAGGATTGTCCTGTGAGACACAGACATTTAAAATATAAAAACCATGAAAAGGCCAGAGACTGCAGTATCCTCATCGTAAGGTCTTGGGAGCTCCAAGTAAAACAAAGGCAACTTGAGCTGTACCATGAACTAAAAGCAAGTTGTTTCAAAACCGGTGCTGAAAGCCTCTTTGATATTTTCAAGGGATGATTTATAGTAAAACTTACAGTGGTAACAAGAATGTAAAAATGTCCAACATAGGCAAAACTCAAGAACAGATGAGAAAGAGAATTCAGTGTTTCAGATAAGAGAGGGAAAAGAAAAAGCAAACCCAAAACAACCAAACCAAAACAAAAAAACCAAACAATGAATCCAACTGTACAATCTGGTAGCACAAGTACTATAGGGCATATCACTTTTTTTTTAGTTTCCCAAGAATCAGAAGTATTTGGCAGACACTTGAGATGGGAAACAAATAAGTTTTATTTGAGGCCTCAAATATTATTTATAAAAATGTCAGCTCAGTAATCTTCCATGAAAACCTCATTCTATCACAGCTGTAAAATGTATATTTTAAGACATGTCTTTAAGGTTTCATAGTTGTGTGTGCACGCGTAGGTATATATGTAACCTCAAAGCAATTAGTTTGCCTTTAAAATACATTTCTCGTAAGGCAAAACACCCTGCTGATTGCACTAATTTTTTCGGTTTAAACATTGATCTCTAGGGCACTGATAAACAGTATTTTTGTGGGTTTGGGAAAGCTGCAAATATTTGCACTTTAAAAATCCCATACTGCAGAAAAGCAATGTTTCAGCAATCAAGAACACGGCCTATTCGCTAAGCGTGATTCACTGTAGCTAAGCCCCCAAAGAAGCAGAGCCAGTGGATGGCTGCCAGTAGTAGCGTGTTGTAGAAAGGTTAAAAACAGGCTCTGAAAACATAAATATGTGCTGTTTAAAACAAGTTGTGCACAAGTACTATTCGCAGGCCAGCAGCCAGTGTTAACACTGCAGTCCAGACACAGACTAAGTTTCCCCCTGGCGAGCAGGAGCACTCCTCTGAGATGTTCTCAACCAAAGCAACAAGAAATAATTGTGGCCTCACATGAAAAGCAGTCTCTCCTTGGCTAAGTTTAGTATTTTCTTAACACATCTGGAGGGAACCATATCTTGAGTGCACCCTGCCCTGTCTGCTCCCACTAGCTACAGAAGGTACAGCTGAACCCCACCTGAGAGAGGATGTGCAGCGGCAGGACTAGGCTTCCCATGTAGTATTTGCTACCTTTCTCAGTTACTGACAGGGGAGGGATTTTGTCAGCAGTATCACAGACCATATTAGGGCTGGCTAGTCAAATGCCTCAGCATTTGAATGACTCCCAGCTCCCTACCCAGACTCAGCGCAGCTCAGTGAAACCTCAGCAATAGCATTTGATACACAGCAGTGAAAGAACACAGCACCTGAAGCTTCTTACTGTAAGCCATGTCCCAAGAAATACACTAAAGGCAATAGTTAACCGTGTAAGGAACAGCTCTGGTGCTGATCTGCTGTCCTCATTTAAGTCTCACTCACCTCACACTGCTGCAAATTAGCTTCTGGCTGTGCAGGCTCCCACAGACTTCTGGGTTGCAGAGCCTTGTGTCTGAAAGCAGGAGCAGATTAATCCAGCAACTCAATAACCAATTCTACAATCTGCAACAGAATAAAATAAGCCCCCGCATCCATAGTTAGTTCTCAGTCCTGGTGCATTTTTACCAGATGTCCCTAAAGCCAGAGGGTTTACAGCAAGATCTATAAACCCTCTGCAGCCCTCAAATGGACTTAACTCCATTACACCCCAGTCCTCACCAGGGCATGGCCCAGAATTATCTGTGGTGCAAGCACTTGTACACTCCCAGATCTTTGTCATAGCAGAATGGATCCAAATTGAGTCCACCTTGGGTTGAAGCTGCCTTTGTGCTAGTCCTCCTGTCCCAGCTTACCCCAACAAATAGGTCCTGAAGGGCTTGTTCCTCTGCTTAGTTTTTATACAAGAGAAGAGTTAGTTTTGCAAAACAGACTGAGCCAGGGTGAATTCTATCTATCCTGCGCAGCATCCATCTGTAGGAAAGCCTATGGGTTAAGACTGGTTATAGGTATCACTGGTGTTTCCAAGGGAATATGCTATTTTTCATTCCTCAAGGTCCATTCAGGGAGATGGACCACAGCAAGGGGCAGCAGAAGTTCCTGCCATGTTTGGAGAGGCTTTTCTGAAAAGTGAGCCCAGGCATTTTCCTGCGTTGTAGAACATCAGGAGACCAGAAGGAGCAAGAGGCAAAGGCAAATAAACTCTTTCAGCGCAGCTTTATTGGTCTTGGGAAGCTTTCTAGTTCTCAGAGCATACAAATAAGATGTAACTGAAATTCACCTGCTCTACCTTGATCTTTGTTTGACAAACCATAGTAGCTTCTGCAGCTCACCACTTAATAGAGTATTTAAAAAATGAATAAAACAAAACCACCCCAACTAAAACAAATCTACCTCTTTGCCTCTGGCACTAAAAATTTGGTCTGACTGAGGAGGAAACAGATCCCTCACCACAGCACAATAATTAACACAGCAAATAACTTGTTTCTGCCGGTCATTGCTAAAATACCAGTTTGAAACCCACCTGCAACTGAAAGCAAGTAAGCAGGTGCTTAATCAGCAGGAGTCAAAGCATACATCACAGCTGAGCCCATGAAGCCTTCTAGCTCCAGGTATAAGATAACCAACCTTAGGCCAGATAGTAAAAGCTTCTGTGAGCTCTTGCATCTCATGTTCAGCCCCTCCTGGAAATGACCGTACCACCAATGATGGCGTACCTGTAAGTGGTAGCCCAGGAAAGAATAGTGTTGCTCAGTAGAGGAGAGGAGCAGTAATTATATCTTCACCCATTCAGGCTGTTTGTGTTGGCATAGATGTTGTGTAACTCCCAGGGAAAATGAAATTGTCCTCAAGAACACTTCACAGTGAGATGAGCCTCTGTCCTATTCTCAGGGTGAATAGTGCTGAGGACAAAATTGAATGAATCTGAGCCATGAACTAAAGAATATAAAAGAAAGTTTCTGTCTGTTTCAGAGGAAAGGCATTTTTGCAACTGCTTACATTTTGAAACAAGCAGCCAAAGAGGCTTTATTTGCCATATGAGAGACAGACAGGGAAGAACTTGTTTATTTAAACTGCAAAATTTTATAGATAGTCTGAAGTTATGGGGGAAGCATTTTAACCAGCTGAAGCTTGAGATACTTTTAGGGCTGGGAAAAGACTTCATCTTCCATGTTTGATCTGGGTCACTGCATAAAAGGACAGGAAGGTCTGAACTTACAATGCATCCAGGCAAGCTTGGGTTTGAGTGTCCCAGCACCACAAAACAATCGTAGTCTCCCAAGTTATCCTTCCCATTGATGTGTCTTCATACTAATGTATTTATAAACCTAGTCGCCCGTCTTCAGCCCTAAGTCAGAATTTGTCCTACTATGGTAAAACTACCCTATACTTCTGTGTGCCCCCAAATATGCTCTTTCTCTTTCCAGCCTATTTTACCTGGCCATATGCATGGTTTATCCTGTTCTAGCTCTAGAAAAGTCACAAGGTGCATGTGAGCTAAACTGTGTCTTATCTTATGAAGTGTAATCTCCTGCAACCTGAGGTCCAGCATATGTTTGTATCATCTTAATGAATCATTGCCAGAAGTGTCTCGGAGATTGTTTTTATTATTTGTTCCCTCCATCATATTTTCCTGCTTCTCTTGCAAATCTCCTCATCTTCTGAAACTTGACAGCCTTATACACAGTTTCAGTGTGTAGCATCATTAACAAAGTAAATCATCAAGTTAAAGTAAACCTCACCAATTTCTCCAATTGCAACAGAAAATAAAGCAGCACATGGCTTTCTTCAACTCAGTCAATGCCTGATAATGCTAGGCATCTTCCGCAGCTCTAGAGAAATGAACCATCTTTCTTTGGATTTATCAGTAAACACTAAAAACCAAACTCACCTCACTTGTACACAGGTGAAGTGATTTTTTAAAATCAAAAGCAACACAAAAAAACCTGAAAACAGTGGGGCTTCTCTGCCAAGACTTGTGACATATATGATTGTGGATGCATTTAGAATAATAGAGATTTCACTAGCAGTTCCTTTAACTTTAGCCACTGGAAACAAATACTACTGCCAGCTAGCAGTATTCTCTTCTTTGTGCTGGCTGTGGCAGAGATTTGGTAAGCTATATGCCCTTGATACAGTGTAGTGCTACCAGGTGAAACGGAAACCTGAGAAGGAAAAGCTCCTCACAGCCTTTTATTGCCGGTTCCTTTGTGTATTTGTGTTCCCTTCAAAAAGGGCAAAATCATGGCACTGAAGCAAGAAAAAGAGGCTCTTGGCAGATCTTCACTGTCCCACCTTCAGGTCCCATCCCTTTCAAAACAGCTGATCCTGAAATTGCATAGAGAGCTTTCCCCTGTGATGCAATCACTGGGACGTGTTAAGCAGAGTTAAACTGCTGGGAAGGGCCTCCTGTGAAGGAAACACATGGGTGCCTGGGTTTGGTGAAGCTTAAAGAAGACTTACAATTACTGGTGCTACCAGAAAAGTTTGTGCAGGAAGATGATGCTCTGAATTCATATTAAAGGAATACAGAGATAACAAAAATATTTAACATGCCGGTATAGCTACCCATAAACTTTTTTGGGTCCATTATTCTTTTAGTTACCTTTACTTCTGGTCTCTGGTTCCTGCCCTCTGATGCTAAATCTGTGTGTGACGGGGGTATTTAAACTTTCTCCACAAGTGGTGCTTATGGCTTTCAGACTAGCCACTTCCCCTACCCAGCCCACACAACTTACCGAACAGATTGTGACTTACCCTAAAACCTTTCCCAAAATCCCACACCCACTCACCCAGGAAAAGCTGACACCCACAGGTTTAAAAAGCAATGCTCTTCCTCTCTCAGCACCATGAAGGTTGAATTTAGGGTTCAATCTGTATTTAAGTGTAAGTTTATTCATTAAGCCTCTTCATAACAACTTTGAGGAAAATAGCGTTGATCAGAGACACCAGACTGATTTACTGAACATAGAAGGCCTCCGCAAAACCAGAGAGACCACCGGGCTATCTGTTGTTGTGGAGTGTTCTCAGGAGGTAAAAAGTATGGAGCACTGACACGTTATCGGAGGTTTTGTAGGCTTGATAGTACAGAAAGGAATGCATAAGATTTTTCCCACATTATCTCTATGTCTTCCAGGTTTTGTAAGAATGGATTACTTCCTATCGTGTTAAATGCCATTAAAATTTGGTAATGCTTTTCCCAGCTTACTTGTTTTGTTTGGGGAATTCAGCTGGGTTCTTTTTCTAGCTCAGTACAATAAAATGCACAGTTCTTTGGTAACAATTACCTGTGCCCCAGTGTACAAAAGCAATAGTACACGGGGACTGAAGAAGTAGCTTTCTCCCTGCCTCTCTCTCCTCTTACTTCTATGACACCCACACATCTACAAAAGCATAATTTTGACTTTTTTTTTTTTAATTACTGTTTGCTGTCCTGTGTTTGGATGGTGCCATTTCAAAGCTGTAAGCTGACCTGGCTTTTTACCAGCATTCCTAATGCTGCTGCTGCTTTGAGAAAAAAGATTCCTCATAAACCACCTACACACACGAAAATTCCCTTTGGAGAAGAGGCAAAGCACTGAGTTGGGAAGGGGTAAAGGTCAAGTCCATAGCTCATAATTGCTCAGCAAAACCATTTGAGGTTTTGTGGTGTAAAAGTGACATGACTTTTTTGCCATATAGTGGTGCACTGATGCCATCGTAGCTCTAGAGATCATTCCACTTCTTGACTCAGCACTTACAAATAACCCGAAAAGCAGCTTCTGAAGGAGTAAGCAAGTTCAGTGATAACTTAGTAGAGGATGAAAACATTCTGAGCAATCTGAGACACACAACGTCCCAACCACAAGATTGCCACCAAATGTCATTTCTTGTCACTCTGTGACTCACTTAAGTGGCAGCTATGAAAACCATGAAGCTTGGATCTATTTCTGAGAATTTAGATGACAGAGGAGCTAATCCTGAGTGGTTTAAAGCATCAGACTACTTAGGAATTATAAATTAGTGCTAGCTTCATCTGTTCAGTCTTTGTGATAGAAGTTTGAACTTGAACCTCATGAAAGATGGGGTTGCTCTATGAGTAAAAGAGGCTGAGAACACCACCAGCTGTTTCAAGCTTTCTGCATGTGGCACTTGCAATGTGCATGTCCAGTTTCCAAAACATGCTGTATTTCACACCTTATTCTTCTGCAAAGCAAAGAGGATCGTGTGAGTTTCGGGTTGGTGTTTTTTCTGAAATAAAACTGTCACTATTTGGACGGAGGGGAAAGCCCCTGCAGAAATGTGGGTTGCAAATAAAATCCAGAAATAACATTCAGGCAGTTGAGTTGTTTGGGTGGACGTGCTGCTAGATGCTAAGCCATCTTGTCCTCAAGGACACTTCTCTTACTAAAGGCTTTTATGTGAAGAAGTAACTTGCATCACTGTGAGAAAACTTGTTCTGAGAGGTAACAAAATCAGATAAAACTCTTCGCAAACAACTACAGTTGCAAACACTGTCTGTGATGAGAAAAGAACAGGGCAGGACACTCACTGGGCTGGGAGCTTTACACACTCTTTTTCAAGTCCTGCAAATTGCAGTGAAATGTGTATGAGGAGGGCAGGTAAACACCAAGTGAAAGAAATGTACTTTGTGTCTGGTCCAGTCAAGAACTAAGGCCAAAGTCAACACAAGGAGCTAGCTTTAGTAATAAACCCCCTCAGCCTGTCTCAATGGCTTGGGTTTTTTTCCTCCTTCCTTAATAATGTTGTTATGCGCAACAAAGAAAGATTTCATGCACTTACTTAAATATTAACTACTTATGATTTGACGAGAAAACGCTAACCACAGGCTTAGCATAAACATTCTACTGTTACATAGCAATGAATGACACATATCCCCTCTTCTGAAAGGACATCATGGTTACCCCTTTCCACTAGTATACAGAAAGTCAC
>JARCZZ010012171.1:0-18760 GCA_030323915.1 Brotogeris chrysoptera | reverse complement strand
GGTGAGGCACTGGCATGGGTTGCCCAGGGAAGTTGTGAATGCTCCATCGCTGGCGGTGTTCAAGGCCAGGTTGGACAGAGCCTTGGGTGAGATGGTTTAGTGTGAGGTGTCCCTGCCCATGGCAGGGGGTTGGAACTGGATGATCATAAAGTCCTTTCCAACCCAAACTATTCTACAATTCTATGATTCTAAACTTCGTTTAGGAAAGCATATAATATCTAACCCCATCCCTCCCCAAATTAGTTCTTCTGCTCAAAAAGAGGTAATAACTGGAAAAATGCAACAATCTCTCGGTGGGAGACATTCAGGGGACTCAACACTGACAGACAACTGAGCATCAGTTAAAGATTCAAGTTTAGAACCATGAGGTCAGGCAAATAGAGATATGTTATTTAAAATACAGAGGTGTTGCCTGGAAGCGATGTTAAGTACTATCAGAGAACATATCAGGAATAACAAAATTCATGTCAGTATACCTTACGGTTTTATGGCACAGAAACAGTGGGATCTGAACATCTCACAGCTGACAGAGAATTAACTCTGGTGAAATGTAGAAACAAACTTGTATGTTCTGTTGATACACAATAGGTTTGATCCCACCCATGGCACACAGTCAAGCAGCAGAGATTCTGGGGTGTCCAGAAAGCACAGGCCAGATATGCTGTGAGTTATGTATGTGGCAAGCAATAATGTGCAACTGTACGTACAGTGGCACGAGTGAAACCTCCTCTATTCATGGACTGTAAGACAAGAAAAGCCGAGAAATACAGAATAGAGTCAACATTCAATGTATTTTTGTTTTCTGACAGGAAATCTAACCTAACAAAGCAAACACAAAGAGCACAGGCCAGGGGATTAGTAACTCCCGAGCTTGCTTGCTGACCTTCGCGCAATTCATGCTTGTCAAGCACACTCAGAAGACCATAAAGTGGCCAGAAAACTTCGTATTTCAGGGACAATTCCA
Source organism: Brotogeris chrysoptera (assembly GCA_030323915.1). Classification (NCBI taxonomy): domain Eukaryota; kingdom Metazoa; phylum Chordata; class Aves; order Psittaciformes; family Psittacidae; genus Brotogeris; species Brotogeris chrysoptera. Next base: position 17,796 of record JARCZZ010012171.1, on the reverse strand, counting down.
AGGCTTGCTTCCAGGTTAGTGAATATCTGTAATCCCTGCTGCTGATTTCCAGCAGGTACTTCAGCTGTGCTTAAAGAAAAGGGGTAGGAAACAACAAACCTAAAGCGACCTGGTAAACCAGCACATCCGAAAGCTTGGCATTAAAAAGCCACAACAGGCTGAAACCTGTGCGCTCCTCAGAGCCACATAAGAATGAATATGCCCTTTAAAACAATCTGTAATGCAAACACCAGGCTTTTCAAAAGAACACAGGTAGGTTGGCGGTTGAGGAGTAGCCACAGGTAGTTTTAAGATGCATCTGTTGATGCAGTGCATGGACAAATCCAAAGCAACTCCTCTTCTGAGGCTATTTAGATGGGAGGAAGGGAGCAGCCAGCCTTCATCTCGTGCTGTGGGTCCACTTCCTTGGCGCTGCCACGTGCAGAGCTCCCAAGACTGGCTCTTGCCATCCTCTCACACCTGCAAATCCAGCAAACACCCCTGGTCCTTGTGCCACCCAACTCCAAAGCCCTTCAATACAGAGGGCTGAAATCAGAAGTCAACTCCAGGGGACTGCCTGCTTCCCACCTGCAAGGGGCTGTACCCCAGCTTCGCCTGCGCTCAGGGACCCCTCGCAAGGAAGCCAGAAGGAAACCCACGAGCGTATAATTTAACTGTCACCTTCACAAAGGCTTCATTAGCAGCTCTGCAGTAAAATGGTTCCCCTCACCTCCTTATTTCCACAAGGGATGGGGTAGCTGGCACAGCACAGACGGCATTTCTCTTCTAAAAAGGCATGACAAGCCCCTAGCAGAGGGCTCCTTCCTTCCCTCCCAATACTGCTCTGGGTTTGCAGACCTGGTCTAGAAAGCACACCACATCCCTCTTGTTGTTTCCCCAGAATACGCTCACAGGGAAGTGGTACAGCACACCTGCACCATGAAACACAGGCCACAGCAACATCAATAGTGTCTATGGATCTGCAGTACAAGATGTAGTGACATCCTGTCGGAAAAGCAGCAACTTACCCTACAGCAAACCCCCATACTCATGCTTTTGGGAGGAGTTTTGTTAAATTATAACTGAGAACTGAACAAAACTTCCAGGATTCTACCCCATTCAGCTATTACTGAGCTGATCTATTCAGTCCCGCACCACTGCTCAATAGGAACTGGCCTGCAGAGAGGCAGAACATCAATCCTCCCTGCCATCAACAAGCTTCATTAGTGTCTACACCCAAAGATGAAGATGATGAAATTGCAGGTAGCATATAATCCCAGCAAACTCACTTCTGAGATGCCAATGTCTGGAGCATAAAGCCCAGTTACTTTTAAATAAGAACAACCTCTAACACTGCTATTAGACTACACCAGTGCGTTGTGCTTCAACAGGTAGCATTTCTGTCAGCAGAGTGGTTAACTGTGACATGAGGAAGCTTGTCTGGATTCACTGTAAACAAAATACGATGTGTTAACAGAGTTTTGCACAGTTTCATTTCGGGTCAGGGAAAGCACCTTTAGTCTGTGTGCACTTATTTACAGCCAAGGCTTTGCACGTCAATGACACTCAACAGTCACCATAGGAACACACTGGAGTTTGGGGTTGGGTTTTGGTGGTTCGGTTTGGTTTCTTTTGCCCATTTTAAAGGTTATTATCATGGTCGGAGCAGGGAATGACGCAGTATTTTCACTGGTACAGACTTAGGTCAACCGAGCTAAATAATACCTTAAAAAAATATTTCAATATGTAATTTTTGCCTCAGATTCAAAATAGATTTCAAGCACCTTCATGTCATTTTCAGCGAAAACATCACATTTTGGGGCCAACAGCTACAATACAAAAGCATTTCTCATTCAGAAACAACAGTTACAAACTCAGCGAGTGAAGGGAGAGGTTGAAGAAGGAGCTGTTGCTATCGAGTAACCCTGACCAGAAGTGACTGTGCCACGTCTTGACTTACCACTTCTGATACCTCCTTAACACCCAACAAGCCACATCCACACCTTAGGAAGACAGAAGGAGCAACGAGCAGCCATCCAAGATCACAGTATGGCACTGCTAATTCACCAGCAAGAAACAGAACAGTACAAATAGTTTGTTTGGGAACATTTTGGCTGCTTAGCAGTAGGTTCACTTTAAAACTGAATTCATCTGTGGAAGAATACAGGAGGTAGCCTTTAACTGCATCTGCTTGCTAACTAGAGAGTATCACAAAACCACCTTTTGTAGTGATTTGGCCAAGCCATTACATTCATATTAACACTTCAGGCAAAGAAACAACACAGAAAAAGCAACTAAAACACACTAAATGAGATAAAACTGAGTAGGTGCCACACCAAGCACACAAAACACCCTCCTCCCCAACCTTCATATTAAAACCATCTCAGATGAATGCATCTTTCCAGGCATTAACCCTCAGAAACAGGAGGCAGAACTTGCTGTTCTGCATCCTAACGCTAAACAGTGGGGCTGGAGTTTGGGTCTCTCCTGTCTCCAAGGGTTACAGAAGCAAAAGGCAACTACCGATGGAGAGGAGATCTATGGCTTTCTCATGTGGGCAATTAGAGAGACAACACTACTTTTTAGTTCAGAGCACTGAAACATCCACTGCACTCAACAATCTCACACCCATGGAGGGAATAGAGAGCAAGACATTGCAACTTGGATCCCAAATCCCTAATATTCCACTAACTTTGCCACACAGACCAGTTCTTCATATGACACAAGAATCAGATGTTAGAAGAAGCAAGGAACACGTGTGACAGCTACAGTTGATAGTACGGATATTACATTAATGCTATAAGTTATCTAACAGTGATATCAAAGATTGGCATTTGAACATTGCACAGATAACAAGCACGTTGATGGCTTAAAACCTGTCCTTGTATCTTTACAGTGTGGGAGAAACGTGCATAAAGAAGGAAGAAATACTTTCTAAACTCAGATGAACCCTAAATACTTTCACTGTAATAAAGCGATTGCGCCCTTGAATTCATTCTATAATGCAAACAAAGTATAACAACATTTAAAACCCAAAGCTCATATCTAAATACTGGAAAATATGGCAGCATTCCAAAAAGCAAGAACAACAAGGAATGGTATCCACAGCATTTCAGTATTTGCTATACATAGCACTATTTACAGTATTTCAAACAGCTACAGCAGATGCAAAAAAGAGGTCTTACAGTAAAAAGGGAGTTTAAAAACAAAATCAGTGCAATTACCTTCTGCTTGAAGTTCTCCTTAGAAAAGACTGCATCGAGAAGCATGTTACCAACTGTAATAGAAAAGTCATAAAACAGTGTCCTGCCCTGCATTAGAAATTGAGAAAGCCACACTGGCAGGACCAAGACACAAGAAGAGATGCTACTGTAGGAGAACAGTATTAAAAAACTAGGGAAAGAACGTGATTTTATTACATTGGTATCAAGTGTGAAAAATACTGAGAACTTTCCTTACATTCCTTTAGTTAAAGTGAAAAAGAGCTCTTCAGAAAGAAAAAAGTCCCTTTGGGTTATTTATGCCACCAGATGCTCAACCTGGTTCCATCGAGAGGCAAGTGCGTCCATCTCCAAAGCTCCCAGTGCCGCGTTTCTAGGACTTGTGGTCTTGAATAAGCACGACACAACCTGTTCTCGCTTCAAATACCAACATTCTTCCTCAAAAAGAAACAATCTGCAGGTACACTAAAAAAAACCCTACACCAACCCATTCCATTTGGCGGGGGGATGTTAACACAGACCCTCCTCCTGCCCTTGCTCTCAGTTACATTCCAGGGATTCGCTGCCGTAAGAAATGCTGGGGCTTCTACAGGCGGGATGCAGATGACCACTGTATTTGAGGACCCTACTGCTGCAGTAAGGACAGCAGCAATGGCAGCAGGGTGCAAAACCCTCCTGATCTGCTGAACAGAAAGCCTTTGTGCGCATACGTCTGACTCGAGATTAAAGCTTCAGAAGCCTCTTAACTCAGTTAGAAACTTCCATCTTTTCAGAAGGTAACCTGGGCACACAAGAACCTCCCCTTCAGGAGCTGAAATGTCAAAGGCCTTTTGGAAATACGATCTCTTTGTCTTATAAAGTGATCCACTAAGATGTGAACAAGACAAGTTAAAACTGAGCAAGAGCCACAGGAGTTACTGAGAGAGTCGGAATTGATGTTAAACCTTCACAACCTTTTTGCTTGTACAATCAGGACACATTGCCTGGGGGCCTGGATGAAGTATTTGTTATAGCTTATGGAAGTACTTATTAGGATTTCTTGTTTCAAGCATAAATTGCCTGTAAATTCTCCACTGTCTCCAGCAGATTAAGACACACTTTTCCCTATAACAACTGCAGCAAACAACAAACTCACCCAAACCCCAACGGATCTAGAAAGGAGGAAGCTCATGTGCCAAAGCTTCTGTAAGATGGAAGACCACTGATTGTGATTCAACAAGTCAAATATGACGGCTGAAACAGTCTAAACCAAACCAAGCCAAAGCGAGGAGTTCTAATAAAAACAAGTGATCTCGCTCCATACATCAGTGCACAGACACACACTGAAGTGTTAAGATTGCATAGGGCTATCTTGAATGCCAAACTCATATAAACGCAGAGGCAAATCCACCTACGTTCAGCATTTCCCAACAGGACATTTCCTCCTAAGGATCAACTCAGCTGCTTCCCGGTGCTACAAGGGGTGAAGCGGGCACATTATTCTATTCAGCCACAGGAGCAGAAAGTTCCAAACCCAAGCAAAGAGTTGTGTAACATTTTGTACGTAATATAATGATAAAAAAGGGACAAATTTTAAGTATTTTATGTTCGTTGATACTACTTTTCACCTCCCAAAAAGGAGCTGCTCTTGCACACAGAATCCCACGCTTCAGAAAAGCTCTTGGGAGATGTCTGGTCCAGGCCCGTGCCCAAAGCAGGTCCAGCGAACTGAGACTGTGCCAGGACCCATCCAGGCAAGCCTGAGCCTCTCTGAAGACAGCGATTCTACAACCAACTTTCAATCTTGGAATACGTTTTGTTTCAGCAGCGTTACCATTTCCATAAAAACAAACCCAGGGGAAACTAAATCCACAGCAGGCACTCAGTTCATCTCGCAAGCACACTCCTTTGAAACTAAAGAAATAGCATGGTACTGGCAGTGATCAGTTTATCCATCACGCTGCTGGCGCCTGCACGGGAAATAAGGTGGTTTTGTCACTTCTAAGCACCAGGACAACCTGCACCAATGGCTGAATTCAAGGATGAGGTCATTGCCAGGAATATAAAGAGCAGGAGGAAGGCAAGGGATGAGGTCCTGCTCAGCACTCTCTTGCAATGGAAGTCATGCAGCGGATGATTAAAACCCCAGCTGCCAGAGGGTAACACACATTTGGTTACTGCTGACCTGAGCTGCATAGTGACTTAGTGGTTATAACTGTCTACCTCAACTGCGACTTCAACAGCAGGGATGTGTGTGAGATAGAGACATCTTGAGCTTCGTGTTTACCTGAGATATTGCTGTTCTTACAAGACACATGGGAGGTAAGAAAGAAAAAGACCCTAAGAGTATGGGTTTAGGTGTTTTGGTAGGGTTTTCTGGCAGAAGACCCTTTTGAATATGTAATTTATACTCCAAACATTCCCCAAAAGCTAGCTGCTGGACTTAGAGCACACTGTACTTTTCAAAGTATAAACTTTATCAGTATGTTTTTACAAAAAGGCTTTAAATTACCCACGAATTCACCACTTGCAGGGGAAGAAGGAGTGGGGAAAGGAGGGGGAAATCAAGCCATAAAGAATTAGCAATATTAGAGGATTAAAAAGATTGTAAAAGGTAAAAATGTGCTTAGCCTGAAATGCATAGAACCATCCCAAGTTCTTCATGCTCAGGGAAGGAAAGCTACATAAAATTTGATGTTTCCAAGAGCACAGACAGACAACGGCTACTCTCAGATCAAGTGTCTGCCTGATGCTTCTTTTCTGACAACAAGGAGCCGCACCAAGTATCCCAGCCCAAGGACTGCATCCTGAAGAGGATGCAGTGAAGCCCACAGGCTGCTTGAGAGATAAGATTTGAGGTCAAGACGGATTCTGCCCTCCTCGCCCCATCTGACCACCTGCAGAAGTCATTTACTACTCCGGATCTGCACAGACAGGGCGGAGGAGAATGAATTTCACATCCAAGAGGTCTCTGCATAACGAACATCAAATAAACTAATTGGTGTCTTAAAAGAGTTGAATTTTTTTTCTATTCGTTAATAATTCATATTAAAAAAATAATTCTTATATAAAACTCTGCCAAATTAAAATCTTCACTGAAGTATGAAACCTCTCAAGCAAGCGCACACAGAAGTGCAACATATCCACCATGGAAAGGCTGGAACACAGAAAGACAGACAATGTGACCTGGAATTTGCTTTCTGTTACACCAGCACTTAAACTCTGGATTTACATTTAAAACCTAGATTTACATAACTATGACCAAGAAGAAAATCTGACCCAGCAGCCTAATCACCAAGTTAGAATAACACAATGAATCTATGAATAGATTTTACAATGTTATTTCACCTAAACAACGCTGACAACCAACACACAAGGTGAAGATCTGATCTTGCACAAAGTTATGTACCTAAAACTCTTTACGCAGCAAAGGTTGAGCATTTTGTAGCTTATTCAACAGCAACTGGTTAGAGTTTATCTGCTGTATGGCACAGACCTCTGTACTGGTTAAAGCTACTTGCCCGTTTGAGTGGCTAGAGGTAAATATATTCAAAACAGTGACTGAGCATCTGCTAAGAGAGAAGGGAAAAGGTGGAAAATGGATCAGTGGAAGAGAATGACGGGTAAAACCTGCCTCATAGCATGTCACTTCAGTTATCTAAGAAAATAAACATAATCAAGTCAGCATAAACAACTTCCTTGGGCTTCTTCCATTTTCTGCTTGTGGCATCATCATTAGTGCAATGGTTTACCTATGTATTATGGTTTGTTATGGATCCAGTGTGCAAACTAACGGAAGCGTTTGTCTAACAATGATCGGTTTTAATTAATGCTTCTCCTAAGAGAATGGCAAAACTCTCACATTTACTATTGACCTTATGCATAACGAAGAGAGTTTCGCCTCCCTTCATACGTAAACTTCAGTTGCCTAAGATTTTTCTTTACTGCATAGATACTGACTTCCGCCTCAATCACAGTGAGCCACTCTCTCTACCAGAGCTCCTGCCTCACCAATACTCAACACATAAATTAAATACAATTGGTTTGTGCTTGAATGAATGTAGAATGTTGGTCCTGTGTGCGTCTCTGAACTGCACAGGTACAACCTGCTGTGCTGTGTGCACGCTTAGAAAGCCTTTCTACAAGATACAAGCTACACAATATACACTGCCTGGATCTCTGAACTCTCCCAAAGGCGATTGCATATATTTTCCATTTGAAGAGTAATGTCCCCATGATAAGGTGTTCATTTCTAAATCCAAAGCATTCTTGATATGTTAACAGACGTGTAATGAGCACTCCTTAGTAAATAAAAATAAATAATAGCATCTAGTCTATCACATTAATACTGTGAAACATATATAACATTTACATTAACTCAAACAACAGTGAAAAAGGATTGTACTGTATTTCTCACCATAGACCCGTATTCTTTAGAGACTTTGGAAAGGTAAGTGTCACAGTCCTGGATGACAAATCCTAAAGTTAGCTGTCAGCGTGATCCTAAAAAACTCTTTACGAATCAGGTTTTCAATGGCACATTGTCTTTTGCCAATCGAAGTGGACCTACGAAAAGCTCGGGTACGAGTTCAGTCTTGGCTTTAAAATTCTTCTTTAAGTCTATGAAAAACATTTTCAAATGCAGCACAATAAAAAACATTCAAGAACAAGCTTCGGAAGATACATTTGCCCTCAGACACACAGAGCAGGATCTCTGCACGACAGTGGAAAAGCAGGGGCTTGTCACTCTTTTCTTTTGAAAATAACTATTGTGTAAATGCATCCAGAATAATCAAGGCTTCATCGAGAGTCCAAAAAATGCTTTGCTTTCCTTTGTATTAAAAGCTAATTCACGGTCTTTGAGCCCAAACTGGAGTATGAATTAGATCTTTTCAAATTACTAAAAGCAATTCAATGAATAGCAAACTGAATGAGGAGTTTTGGGGGTTGTTTTTTTGCTTTTTTTTCCCTAAGCCCTGAGATCACAGCTCTTGATTGAATTATAAAATAAGGGTCTGGTTTATAGCAAGCAGCTTAGAGACTTTTGGCAAACCACATTGCTAACAATAGTGGAGTTTGATACAAGAATGCAGTTCATAATCCAGTCTGAAATTCTGGATGGAAGGCTTGCTTGTAAATGGGAAAGGAAAAGAATACAGATGCATCACTCATTGCTGGCTGTCACTGTAGCTTGGGCAACTGTTGGTCTAAGTGCAGCTGGTCTCATGTGAATCCAACTCCTGCATTGTACTGAGTCGCTAAACATTAAAACATGTCAAGCAAAGTACATAGTGCGCAACGTGTCCTGGTGAACTTGAACTGCTTTAGCAAGTGCTTGATGATCTCTGCCATTACTCTGACCGGAGGTGTGGCTTCCTTCAGCACTGCAAGAGAACGGAGGTGGGGGGGGGGGGGAAACAAAAAGGTTGGAGGGGAAGAGAAACCCTGTTTAATCTGCCTGTCCTTGCATGTGGTGGTGTTTCATTCATTTGTTCTGAACAGAATGGTCACAAGTTAATCGCCCTAAAACCACCACTGAGGTTCTGAAAGCAAAAGAAGCACAGAAGGAAATGGAACATTTGCATTTTTCCACAGTTATCATTCAGTGGTAAGACCAAACCTACCCTCGAACTGCTAACTGAGGATACTACTGACCCCACAATTAACAAGCCCACCTCCTTCCTGCTTCCTTTCCAATTCTGTTACAATTCAAAACCATGTAACTTACCTATCGTGTTCTTTATCCACCAGATGATACCTGGCTCTGAAGGCAACCAGATGAGCGTAATATGCTGGTGCAGGGATGGAAACAGAACGGGTACAACGTACATACGTGTGACACAGCTGATAGGTGAGAATCTGCAGTTCATCTGAAGAGAAACGATTGTCATCCCAGAGGACGTGGTAATGAGAAGGTCTGCTTGTTCCCTGAAGGCAGATCACACACAGGATGTCAGCATTTCAAACACAGCTCTTTAAACTCCCACCCCTGCAGGATAACTGCAGCAAAACCAGACCCTTCCTCAAAAATCACGTGTGAGCAATTCCACATCCTTCAGCAAAGTTTTGCTCTAAAAAGGCAAACAACCTCCTTCCTTGCCCCCCACAGAACTAAGCCCTTTGCATTTCTAGATAGGATTGCGTTTTCTAGGATTCATCCCTGTTAATGAAATTAAGTGGTATTACGGAACTGAGCTTTTGTCATGTAAAACTCAACTTTGACAAAAAGCCATCACAGAAAGGATCTTTAGGCAAAACATTAACAGCTCACAGCAATCTACCGTTGCTGTTCATTAGCTTCTGTTTCTGACTGGGAAGAAGAAATCACAAGGAGAATGTGAAATTACAATGGTGCTATCTAAATGTATTAGCTGTTTCCTAGGAAGTGGATGCACATTTCAAGTGGCTGTAATGCAAGAGGCAGCTGTGTAAAATAGTCCAACTACTTCTGACCGTTCAAAGCAGTATACAGACAGGAGAGAAGCACAATAAACTGCACGCACAGGGTATGCTTTGTAACTGCTTAGCATCATTGTTTCTGTTAGACTTCAATCATAACAGAGGAGCACTGCGGAAGGCACAGAAGAAAAGCAGAAACACACACATGGAAGTTGTACCCTTTGTCTCCTGTGCAAAGGACACAGAAAATACCAACAACCAGTGTTTGAAAGTTACCACCCCACACAAGATGCTGTACCTGAATACCAGCGTGACTACACAGGTAAAAGTCAAACTCTGATGGATGGGTGATCTTTGTGTCCACTGTGGTACCAGCTGGAATGTTTCCACTTTTTCCAACCTGTGTGAACAGAAAATGCCAAGACAATAAGGCACACACAGAGCTTTTCCTTTCCAGCTACATAGTAAGGAAAAACCACAAGAAAACAAAGATAGTGAAAAGCAAAGTGAAAAAATGAGCAAAACTGAAATAACCGAAGTTTTGCTCAACTGAAAATCTGGAGTCTTTACTGTGGAGGGGAAAAAAATAGCTGCAAACCCTCTCAGGAGTCACCCACAGATGAGCTTTTCTGGTTAATGTGATGTCCTGCAACTCATTTGTCAAATTCTTTTCATCTTCCTACCCCAGGACAGGTTATTCCCCTCTAACTGTTCTTGTTTATACCTGAAAGAGGACAACCCACAGCTGTAAGACAGGCCTCCTCGTCCCTCAAAACCACTTCACTTAAAGCAGAACTTCAAAATACTCTCTCAATCAATTGAAGAGCTGTTATCATAGTATGTTAGCAATAGAAAAACCACCTTATGGCAGCATTTAAAGTTATTACTGCCTTGAATCCTGCTGGGCTTCAAATGCCCGCAGAGAAGCCTGACAGAAGGAACAAGAAGAAGAAAAAAACTCGTCTGTGAAAAGAGGTTTGCCACTGGGAACTCTTCACTTACAGCAATGACTCCATCCGAGACCTGAGGAATCACCTCTCCACCCAGAAAGGTGGAATCAAGTATTTCTACATGTACTTCACACAGATACAATAACGGCGCAGAAACACTCATGAAACCATTTGAGATTTTCAGTACTGCAAACACTGTATTGGTACCAAAGGTGATACCAAAACAAACTCCACTTGTCTGAGACATCAGACACCTAGGATACCGTGAAGGCAGCAATAATGGAAAAGAAAGTATCAGGTTCACCTTACCTAACAATTTGTCTACTGTGCAGGTGCCTACACCTGCCGGTAAACCAAGAGTTACTCCTTAGTCAATGGCAATCAAACCAGTGAACTTAGAATCAGAAGAAATGTGCCTTAAAGCGTGTTGGAAACACTACGCAGACCTGCATTTGCAACAGAGAGTGCCTACAACTCCAGATGTAGACATCTGCATTACAAACCCTTCACTACTCAGATTAATCTCAACCCCTGAGGATCTTCAGACAGTAAAACAAAGGAAAAGAAGCCTGAAAACTCTGATAAACTTAAAGGCTGGACAGACTTGCTGAAAGGCAACTCCTGCTGACGGTTCACAAAAGCTTCTTACCAGTTTATTATAAGGGACACAAACCACAGGTTTTCCTCTCCAGGTAAAAAGAGCTCACCTGCTGTATTATGTAGTTCTTCAAACAAGTCTCTTGTTACCTAAACAAGGAGTAAGTAACAGGGAACTTGGCTGCCTGCTAGATACTCGCTGGTCCCAATTAGAACTTACCCGTTCATTTTTATCTGTACAGAAGAGTCTGGTGTGATGCCTTTTCTGCACAACTATGAATGTAATTCCAGGCTGGTAATCCTTTTCTAGTTTAATGCATGCTTCTCTGATAGCCAGCAACTCATGATGGAGGACCTGTATCATAAACACAAAGATGTATGATTAATACGAAAGATAGTTATCTTACAGTTTACTCCTATTTATCTAAAGATGACTCTTATTCATCATGTTCCTTTGTCATTGTCACTCAGAGTAACGAGATGTCAAAGCAAGCAGGATCAAACCTTCATTTCTTCACTTAATGAGAACAAATTAAATCACCAGTTTCCTGAGCCAGGCACAGAGCCGGTTCCATATTTGTTCAGCCCCAAGCACAAGGCTTGGATTAATAAGCTGAATGTCAAAATCTTCTTAACTGCCAAATACAAATGAACATTTAATTAAGCTGGTGAATATACAACAGCCTCATTATTTGTCAGGCTGACACAAGGGATACAATCCAGAACTGGTCAACTGCGTGCTCTGTCCCAGCTTTGTGAAGTCTCTGGCAGGACTGCAGGCATCACAGTAACAATGGAGAAGGGAAAGGCAATAAAACTAAAAGCAGTTATTTGGGATTTGGGTTAATTATAAATTAATCATTGAAAACCAGCGATAAATAGGGGGGAAAAAATAATCAAAAGGTCATAAAAAGATTATTTTATTAATTCAAGTTTACCAAGAGAACTTTACTTCTTTCTCCTTGGATTTTGAGAAATTGACTAAATTCTGTATCTAAGTTTACATATAAAAATACAGGAAAGGGAAGTGTATGTAAATCTCTTCAAAATTTACAGAAGCATAGAATGGTTTGGGTTGGAAAGGACCTTAAGATCACCCAGCTCCAACCCCCTGCCATAGGCAGGGACACCTCCCACTAAACCATGCCACCCAAGGCTCTCTCCAACCCGGCCTTGAACACTGCCAGGGATGGAGCATTCACAACTTCCCTGGGCAACCCATTCCAGTGCCTCACCACCCTCACGGTAAAGAACTTCCTCCTTATACCCAACCTGAACTTTCCCTGTTTAAGTTTGAACCCATATAGGAAAATATTTCATCAAATATGGTACTTGTAAGCAAACAAAAGAATTACAAGAAAGTATTTGTTGAATTTCATCAGGAATGAATGAATCAGAAGTGACATTGTGAAAATACAGCATTTATCAGGCCTGGTTAAAAATACTGGAAATTTAGTTTATACTTTTCATTTAAAAATAGTCCAAGTTCAATGGGATACAGTTGGACTAATGTATCTTGGACAGGTCACAGGTACTGCACTTGAGTGCGAGAAGCATACTTTATCATTTGTAGCTTTGCAAAGGGAAGAATTTCAAAGGGAAAATATTCCAAAGGGAAATAATGCAGAGGAAAACACCATTTTATTATTCTACGATTTAAAAGGGGAAAAGTATTAAACACAAAGCTCATGAAAAGATATGAAAGCAGTTTCCCTGCTCTGCTTGGTTAGAATGCAACGAATTTGTTGAGGGTACACTTATTCTCATAACTCCAACTACATAAAACTACATTACTACCAGAAAGCTACACAATAAACATCTCAAGAAGAAAAACCCAACCTGTTGAAACTGCCCCTCGGAAACACCATCTCTGTAGAAGATGATACGAGTTGGCTTAAATCGAGTTGATTTGTAGAACTGAATAAGCAGCTCCCTGACCATGGCAGCCAAATCTTGGATGATTTCTTGGCGGTGCTGCTGGACCCGAACAGTGGCACAGTATCGGTTAGGATGAGCATCCATGCTCCCTACAACCTGTTGGAGAACATGCTTAGCATCAAATCATTCAAAGCACTTTATTAAGGTATTTCATGAAGGTAACTGCACTCGCTTTCTAACAGTATCTTGTAAACTGAGTGGTTGACCTAGAAAAGATGTAGTCGAATTCATACTCTGCAAGTCAGTTAAAACAGACACTGCTTGCCAATGGAAGGCTTTTAAAACAGTTATGTATTTAGCACCACAGATAAGATACTGCACATACTGCCACCAAACATCTTCATTATTCAATAAGCCAGAACAGCCACTACAGGTGTTTAAACATCATACAGTCAAAGGCCATTCCCCAGAGATTTTCATTCCCAGCATTTCCAAGAGATTACTGCACACTTTGTGTTATGAGGAAGCTTGAGTCACCCAAAACTACAACTAAGCCAACCCAGTTCCCCAGCAGTAATGGATAAAGTCTTAACACTTGTAACTGCTGAATAAGCAGATTTAAACATGCACCAACTCATTACTGTTGTGATAAATAGCAGCTAATAGAAAAGCTCCTCTGTGTAGTAGCAGCCCAGGCATTTTACAAGCTACTACACACATGTAAGGAATTAGTATTGGAGCAAGTTCTCCCAATTTTCATTAGATTCCTGCAGAAAAGGCATTTATAACACTATAATTGGAGAGAAGAAATGGACCACAAAAGAACTGAAACCAATAAAATGCACTGGAGATGAACAGCAGGACAGAGTGGGGGTTAAAGAGCATTACACAATTTACTCACTGCAGCAATGGAAGGCTTTTTTCCATCTCCAGCTGGAGGATGAGTTACATCTGCACCAAGGAATATGACGGGCTGTTGAAACACTGGTGGTCTGATAAAAGAGAAAGGAAACTTGCAAAAGCAGCAGAGCTTATGCTTACTAAAGCACATTATAAATAGGTAAATCGCACTTTATACCCTTGCAGTGAATTAGTCAACAATTCGCACATCCAAACTGGCCTTGATATTGTACCTATTCCTTTAAAAGTAGATTATTCCGAAGAAAACTATGCTTTGCCCAGAGAAGCTGTGGCTGCCCCATCCCTGGCAGTGCTCAAGGCCAGGTTGGATGGGGCTTGGAGCAACCTGCTCTAGTGGAAGATGTCCCTGCCCGTGGCAAGGGATTGCAACCGGATGAGCTTTAAGGTTCTTTCCAACCCAAACCTATGATTCTATGACAGTTTTAAGCAAGCCTTTAAGATATCAACCACAGCACCAAGAGTAGAACACCAAAAGACTACACTGGAGGTTTTAAACTTTATTCCTTAATAAAACAATTTTAAATGAGAAATCTTAGGCCAGCAGAACGTGTATGTGGGGGTGTGGGGACGGTGATGTATATTCAGCTGGTTTCAGACCTTCTCTAAAAAGGCATTTGAAGGTAATTATAGCACTGGAAGCCACAGTGCGATTAGACAGATAAAAAGCTGTTCTGTTCCCATCCCCTCAATAACAGAGTTTTGCTTTAAATACCCCAATCCTGCAGTTTTCCAGGATGCCCAGGTGTGGTGTGTAGTGGTGCCATTTTTCCCCCCCTTTACTTAACTCTATTTTCACAAATGCAGTTTCTTGGTATAACGAACAGAAATCACCTTTCTGGCCACATTACTGTTGTGAACACACCACTTACCAAGGCCTTATGTTCATGAAAAAGCATACAACTACTTATATGATGTGTGTGTGTTTCTATTTTGTTTCCACAGCAATATCTTTAGCTCCTTCCGGAGAAGCAGAACTAAAACCAAAGACCCAAGCACCCCACTGTGCCTTTCCCAAATTCATGCTCTGTAATACGAGGATTTTACTTAATAACAGAATTTAACAAACAATATATACATCCCTCCTGATAACATGTTCTTCTTTTTCCTCCCTAAGTTCTTAATTTCACCTTCTGGCGAGCCTAAGTATACTGAGGTGAAAATTTGCTTATCTGGGCCAAACTGCACATTGACTTCTTTAAAACAGGCTCCTCAGAACGATGCAGCCGATTCCACCCTGAGCTCCCTCTACTCACTGAAATGGACTGATTGCAAAATGCCATCTTTTTACTGATGCAAAACCTAGTTGTTCACTTTGATTCAAGCAACTTTATACCCCTTTATGCACGGCTCCTCTACCCTGCATAGACAAAAGCTGTTCTTTTGTTCATGCTTCCATTAGAATTTCCTGTCGCTGATTTTTCAATAAAGCTTTTATTTAGTTTCAGTTTAAGAACATTTAAGATGATGCACAAACCAGATTCAGCCTTTAATAGCAAGATCCCTTCTTTCTTTACAAGAATATATATTTCACTCCCACTCAACTATATGCAGGACTTCAGTGACACATCAGATGTGGAATTCAATAGTATCAAAGCAACTTCATAGAACATAGCATAACTAAGACTTATCAATGTAATGCTAAGAAACTGCAAGGTAAACTGCACCTGGAAACCAGTTAAGTGTTTTCTGCTCCCAGCTTTGGGTTTTTTAAACGTAAAGTGAAGTAAGTGAAGACATACAACAAAACAAAGAATCTTGACCACAAACTACAAAGTAAAAGGCACTTCTATTCAAGATGGTCTCCATCTGTTTCTGAAAACTCAAGGCAAGTAAAACATCACAAGCGTTTCATCCAAGTGGAAGTTGTACACCTCAGTGGTCAGACTGAAATAACAACACTTTTATTACAAATGTCAACTGGAACACGTATTCCTCTCCAGTCTTTGTAACCCAAGAGTCACATAAACTACAGTGCTACGACTACAGATGAAACACCCGGTTATCCTAGTATGACCCATGTTCTCCTTACACTACAATTCCCCCTTCCTCTCTGATAGCTGGCTTACCTTCCCTGTGGCAGTAAAATGTTATTCACACCTCCTAACTTGACATTTATTTTCAAGCAGAGGTTGGACAGAGTTTGTGGTGTTGTTCTTTGCACGTTTTTCATCTGGACGCACTGCGTAGCCATTCCCAGCACGGTGTCACCAACACGCTTCACCTCCGCTGCAGAACGAGTTGCAATCAATAAGTATTTGTATATGGCAAGACAAACAACACAGGAGACCTTCGGGGACAATTAACTACACCTAGAGATTTAGCAAAGTGGTCTTAAAGGAACAAGGAGAAACGTACCCCCCAAATCCAGCCTTCAATAAATCTCTCTCCTGCCCCACCTGCCAATAGCACAGTCACTGTATTAACAGAATTAAATTAATATTATATAATTATATTAATATCATTAAAAGGCACCATTGGCTTATTTTAACTATGATTTTTCTTTAAATTACACTAATTGTCATTTTAGAATAACAGTTTTATTATCAGCACGGAAAAGCCTTTGGCCAATGGAGCTGGTAATGTGAAAAGTATTAGGATGATGAGCACTTGTTTCATTCTTAAACACCAGACCAGTAACACAAACCTCACATTAAATTGCTGAGTAACATTCAGCCAACCAGTTTATCAGTTTATCACTTCCATAAAAAGTGTCCAGTTAACCAAAGGATGGCCCATAAAAGCTCCAAAAGGAACTTACTAAGAACTGATCAAAAGGTCAAAACAAATCCTATTGTTAACAACAAAATTAAGACTTAAAGACTTTAAAAGAGCCATACTCAGAAGACATTTAGGCTCCAAAACAGGCTTAGAAAAGATGCAGCCCCTCTTCTGGCAACAGAAGATGCAAAGAAGCTTTCTGAGGAGCAGGGTGAGGAGAGAATACATGACTGTGGATATAGGAAGAGCAAGAGTATGGAAGGACACAGGGAGAAAACAGAGAGATGATTAGAGGGGGCAGAAAGAACTATAATTAAGGACAATGACAAGGAAAGCACATGCGAGTGGTACCACATCCTCTTAGTGGTTAAGTAAAGAGTCCCCTTTTAATGCCAAGCAGGGAAAGTGAAAATGTCATTTTACACTGAATTTCTATTGAACAAACTAGAGGTGAGCCACCTGCTTTGCATGGAATCTTCCTTTGTAAATCTCTCTTTTCATCTTAGATGAGATAATCTTGGGAAAAGAAAGTTAGGAAATGATTTTCTATTGTATTAAGTTGGTGAGGGATGGGGTAAACCAAAGCTGCAGCTGCTTGGTAGATCTGAGCCATTAGAGAAGAGACAGTCCATGAAGCCACGGGAGAAAATAGCAGATGGTGCTGCAATTGGGCAAGCTAAGTGAAAGGACGAGGAAGGCAAGATAGGAAACCAACCAATCTTGCGATAGTAAAAGCTAGGTGAAAACCAAAATGCACGGTTTATCTAAACCATACTAAAACCTATGTGTGTGTGCTATGTAAAGTGTCAATTTGCCTCCAAAAAGACCAGTTGAAGTTGCTGAGTTTTCACCATCTGATCCTCACACCCCAAGAGTTAAAAAACTGAAAGAATAGGAAAAGGAAGAGATTGACACAAATCTTCTCTTTCACTCGACTTCTGCCTAAGGGTGACGGCATGAGTAAGCAAAGATGTTCTAAAGGCTACATGATTCTTAGAATCATAGAATAGTTAGGGTTGAACAGGACCTTGAGATCATCCAGTTCCAACCCCCCTTGCCATGCCCAGGGACACCTCACACTAAACCATGCCAACCAAGGCTCTGTCCAACCCAGCCTTGAACACCGCCAGCGATGGAGCATTCACAACTTCCCT
>JARCZZ010012170.1:1362-23574 GCA_030323915.1 Brotogeris chrysoptera | reverse complement strand
CTGCTCTCAGCATTGGTGCGACACTGAACTTCTATGAAGCGCATTATTATTAAGGATTAACTACAACATTACCTTTTAATAGGATCATAAATCTTTAATTGCAGTTCAATATGGTACCAACTAAAATTGCTTTTGGAATGTAACGCTTTTATTAAATGATATGAATACGAAATTTCTTTCAGAGGTAAAAAAATCATAACTTCTCAGGGAGAAGTTAAGGCATGCAAAACTCCCACTGACTTCAAAGGATGCCGGTGTCTGCCCACTGATTAACATGGGATTTACCCAGTCTGCCACTACTATTTTACTATTTTTAATGCCCATTGAAAGTTCAGGCCCCTCTGTGATGGTTATATTTATAGTTGGTTTTGGAATTCACAATGGTGTCAGCTCTAATTGTGTAACAGATCTCATCCCGGGGAAGTAGCTCGGCATGGTGTCTTTTTCTCCTGTCAAAGATCAAGGCAGTGGAGAAACAGCGGGTTGGTGGTGGGTGGTTTTCATCAAGAAACAAGAGTGTTCACTGACACTGTATTAAAAGTACAGCTGGAATTTCGTGCCAGTTGAAACACGGATGTCCATTACTGTCATTGCAGCTGCAGTTTCTGCTCCAGCTTAGCTTTCCTGCAGTGACCTTTCCAAAGATGTGTCTCCTCAGGCTCGGAGGCTGCCTGTGGCAGAAGGGCTGTGCCAAGGGAGGCAGCCTTCTGGACGAGTGATGGGGTCAAATGCTGTAGTGATGGGGAAGTTTTTAAAGCGTGCATATTGTTGCTTGGGGGGGTTATTTTAGGCATCTCCCAAAGGGAGTGTGTAGTGCAGTTAAATACTTTCCTGTTACTCTTCAACATTTTATGTTGCTTTGTTTTTCAGACAGCGGCTGGCTTTTATATGGGAATGTCTTTTGGATCATACCCTTGGATTGCACCCAAGAATGGAAAGGCAATAGATCCTACCCACTCCTAAACTCTCACTCAAGGCGAAGAGGAAATCTGTGCCAAAGAGGGCGAGCTGCACTACATAAGTGTTCTTTGCGACTGTGTGCTGAATGGATGTGTAAAGAGGTAATGCTTCAATTGCAAGGCAAAGGAAAAAGGAACGTTGTTTTCACAGCAGGTATTTTCCAGCCCACTGATGTAAAAACCCCTTGTTTTCTTATTAGAGGATGCAACACAGACTCTTCCACACTTGCAGAGACTCTGGGCAAAGCAAATGTTCACGCACGTGTGATGGAGCTGCATCACTACAGCTGCAGGTTTAAGCAGTCCTTTCTGCTCTTGGTAAGTGTGAAAAATCATTGGCAAATAAAGTTAGTATTGGTCCTAGGGCTGTTTCACGTGCTGTCGAATAAAAACTAAAAATCAGGTGATTTTGCAAGTGAAGGCAAACCTGTGGTTTTTGCCTAAGTGACATGTTCTTACTACAAAGATTAAGACACAAAGAAAGTTACCTCTGCATCATTCCCTTTATGCTTCTCTTGAATGGCATTACTGTCTTCATGCCTTTTTCTTTTTCAAACTGTCTTTGCTTTCCTCTCAGATTTGGGGGTACCAGCACAGTGTTTCAAAGGTAAAAGTGGAACATGTCAGCTTTCTCTAACTAACTTGAAAAACTATAGACAGTGAAGTGGCGGTAGCATAGACACAAGTCAAGCTATACTCCATACCCAGGGGCTCTGCCAAGTGGAGTCAGTTTGTGCTGTAATTCACACCAGTACATCCTAGCTGGCTTAGCCATTGCCAAACTTTAACTAGTTTAAAGGTAATGTCAATACCGAGTCCCTACTCTGCAGTCCTCCAAATACACGTAGCTATAACTTAACACGTCCCTGACTATTGTACTTGCTTCTGTCCTTCAGAAATAGCTTTTGTCTAGAAGAAGTTGTAATGCTGATACGGGTTAGCTGGCAGACTTGGAAGTTTGAATGCTTTTATTGTACCAATTCAACAGGAATTTTGCTAGCCGCAGTTACTGAGTCTCACAATGCATGGTGTTTCTGAAATGGGTACAATGACTAGATTATCTAGTAGCATGGACTGAGAAGAATGTGCTTGTAGAGTGAAACAGTAGTGAGAGTGCCACATTTCAGGCTTTTTCAGCTTTTATTGATTCAGACTGCCTTGCATGTACTGAGCATCCGTTTGCAATTGGGTGCATTGCATGTGCTGCTAATGCGTGTCTTCTGGGTTAGCACTACCCAAAAGGAATGCATTTTGTGCAAGAGCCACAATGCAGACAAACAGCAATGTCGCAGGGCTGGGAAGGAGGATGAAATAAAGGTTGCCTAAAATCTCGTGATCTAAACCAGCAAAGAGTACTACACCTTAATTAAAGCACTATTGTTTATTGCTTATAAAAGGAGTGGAGTCGGGTGACTGAATGGTGCATTCCCCAAACTAGCGAATTTAGATATCTTTTAATTAGAGGGGGTTTTAATTAGTATTTTACTTTGGGTTTTCAGTGCTTAGCTCTGCTTAACTGCAGAATTGTCTTACCAAGTTACCAGCACGCTGTAAATTTTAACACCAGTGTATGTTGGGTATGTGTGCAAAATGTTATAACATACGTGAGGTTTTGCAGTCTATTTTCATAGCTGTTCCCATAGGCAGTCCAACTTGTAATTTTGGGGGGGTTTTAATGTACTGTATGGAAAAGTGTGGATAACTTAAAGTGACAAACAAATAATGAGGGATGTGTACATTTTTCTTTTCCTAATATTCTGCTGGCTTCTTAGAGTACGTTTACAAATGAACACCGCAAATAATTTGACTGAAGGTGTGAAATGCTCATCTAAAAGATTTCAGATTAGCATTTTTTTGTATGCCAAACCTTTATACCAGAATAAGTGTACTTAAATATTGCCTCAGCTTACGCTGTCTTGCTGACAGGGCTTTTTTTTCTAACGAATAACTATTTTAGGAGGTTAAAAAAAGGGAAAAGGTGGCTGTGTTTTGATGTGTTTGATTTTTGTGTGTGTGTAATTTGGGGGGGTTTTGGTTTTTTTTTCGTTGCGCTCCCATCTGAATGTGCTTTATAATGTCAAAGAGACTCAGAGGGCATTTCTCACTCCATTTCCTCCAGA
This sequence comes from Brotogeris chrysoptera, assembly GCA_030323915.1. Classification (NCBI taxonomy): domain Eukaryota; kingdom Metazoa; phylum Chordata; class Aves; order Psittaciformes; family Psittacidae; genus Brotogeris; species Brotogeris chrysoptera. The sequence goes on along the minus strand of JARCZZ010012170.1, from coordinate 20,495 downwards.
TATAATTTACCACAGGATTCTGGAAGTACGTGAACTGTAGCATAGGGAAGAAGAAAGAAATAGCATTTCCCATGATACTGATATTACTGGCTATACTGGGTAAAAGACTACGAACTTAAACTGCAAGCCTGGTGTTTAAGTTAGTAGTGTTCGAATTCTTTAATTAAGGAATTTGAATGGACTATGCTTCTGAGTTTGTTTCTTCATTAATTGTCTTTTATTCACAAGGGTTAATTGTATGGGCTACATAAGATAAGCTGTCTTGAGCAGAAGTGAGGAAAAGCAGTGCGTATGCAATATACATTTGCAAAGTCAGCAGCGCAGTGACAGTGACAGTTTTATCCTGGAAGCTAGCAGCTGGCATGCCGACCTCACGGACTGACAGAAGAGCCACACATAACACATACAATCCCCATACAATGGGGTAAAAGTTGGCGAAGTTTGTGCTTACCGCACAAGACCGCCCTGTGTGCACGTGTCAGAGGGATGACATGTCCCTGTCAACACCTGGGACAGCATGCCTTGTCGGAAAGGTAGGTTGCCTTCAGAGACAGAAGTCACACGCTTAGCAGTTTCATTAGAGAAAGCTGCATTTTGGGGAAGTATTTCAGGATTGTCTAAGGTGTGGTTTAAAGATTTCTTATGTGTGTTCTCAGTTAAGAAGCAGCACCTATCCGAAGCTCAGGAGCTGGCGCAGCAGCGTAATGAAAGTATAGCCAACCGTATGAAGAACTACTGTTTCATTCTTTCAGCAATGAGCGTAGTTGTGTTGGCAAATGATGGGCACAGACTGAGTAAGGAGCCAATGCCATTTGAAAGTAACATAAAATGATACCTGCTGTCACGTCTCCTTGAGTTACCATCTTATCGTGATTTCTAAGCTAAGTCAGCCTTTACCTTGTTAGTAGCTTGATAGGGGAGCTGATAAGGGAAACTCATCACGTTTTTAGAACATGGTATTTATGGATAAGTACTCAGTGTTGTCATTCCCTCCTCCTCCACAGCCCAAATCAGTGCTGCGCCTTACCCCATTATTCACCTTGAGTATTTTGGACTTCCAGAAGGTGATACTGCAACCAGATCCTGGCCCCTAACACTGATTAACTTTCCCTCAGCAGGTTTCAGCAAGGAGGGCTATTAATCAGATGTGCCTTGGTCATGTTCTAAACTGAGTAATTAAATTTTCCCTGCCTACATTACCTTTGAAGTTTCAATTACTTTACAGCTTTTTTTCCCTTCTTTATTTGATTTCCTAAACTGGTTTGCAGTATTTCTTCGCTGTCATGCGTGTGTCCACTCCAGATACATCCATATTTGAACCACAGTAATTCTGCCCCGTGTGACACTTGCATAGCCCTTGCAGACATGCTAGGAACCAATGAATATATGTTTCCTTAGTGATATAACAGCGATTCGTGATACATCATCCTTCACCATACTTTAAAATAAATATGCCCATGGTTTTTTATGCACTTGGAAATGCAAAGAGCCACATTGTTTATGGGGACATTGCCCTCAGCGTAGAGCACCCAGAGACCTGGAGAATACCCTTCAGTTCGGAGCTTTTCCATGTCACCACCTAAATCAGCACGTGGAGGGCAGGAAGCTGCCTCTCTGATAAGAGAGGCTGCAGGCCCTGAATATTTTGTTCTGGAACATGACACATCTTTTAGCTGCTGCACCTCTTACCTGGCTCTTTGCTATTACTCTAAAAATAAGTTGAAGCTGTGGCTTAGGTAACGAGAGCTCTCCAGAAGCAGGGTTATAAATCCCAGACAGTCAAATAAAACTTCGCACATCAAATGAGAATACAGAGCAGAAAGATTTGATTTAAGGCACAGTGATCCAGGTTGATGCACTGATGTAATTTCCATCCCTCGGAAAGGTTAAAAGGAAGAAATAATAAAAAAGAATGTTGTAACTAAGCCTATCACTGAGATCTCTACCTGGGGAATATTGATTTGGTGCTATTCAGCCAGAGGAAAGGCAAGGGTTCTTGCATTTAGTGTAGCAGTAATAAGGTGAAGTTGTACTTCTCAATGATGTTCCACTCCAAACACAAACACCGAATCAATATTCAAAGCTGCTGTTTCCCACTGGGAAAGTCCACAGCAGGAGAAGTTTAGGAATGAATTGCTTTGCCCACATAGATTTTAAAACATAACGTCATGGGAACACATTAGTTCTGTGCTTTTTACTCGGGCATTGCAAGAGGGCTCTTGGGCTTTGATGCGCTCAGGTTTTGTATTTTGCTTGTGTGGTAGTTCAGATGCTGCTGTGAGATTGCCACTGTTGGTAACCTAACAGCAATCTGGATACTGAATTTTAGTGTAGCAGTTCAAGACTTTTTAAGCACGACGTTCCCCCTACAAAGCATCAGTTCTGCCAGCACCAGCAGGCAGCTGGGGCAGGTCTGCCACAGCCTGACAACAGTAAGGGGTGGCTGAGACCTTCCCTTAAGGGAAGTTAACTTCTGTCACTTGTTAATGATAAAGAGGAGATGGGCCGGAGAAAGGAAAATGGAGAGATGACACGAAAGGGAAGGTAAAGAGAACAGGCATCAGAACAGGAGAAAACACTCTGTTTGCCTTGGGGCCTGCTTTTGCTGCCTGGTAAAGCAATACATAAAATTAACTATTTTTATAATTAAAATAATGATGCTAGAGCTTGTTCAATAAAATGCGTTTTCATATCTGGGGTGACATTCAAATCCAAACTTGTTTTCAATAGAGATGCAACACAAAAATTGAGTGCAGTATGAGTCCTTGTGTAGCCACGTCTATAGGTCAGATGAAGTGATTCAAGTGTAATGTTTGATATAATAATGTTAAATACTGACTTCTTTCTTTTCCGCATCTTACCCTCTCCTGGCAGACTTAAGCAGGAAAAGACGTTGTGTGGATAGGAGTGTCAATATACTCTTAACATCACCATTTATCTAGCCCTGCTTATGACAATAGCTGGCTATTGGCATAATGTTTATAGAGAGCACGAGATGAAGCAGGGCAACACCATTTGCCTTGCTGCTGTTCAGAGTCCAATAAAGCTCTATCCTTCATGGGGAAACTATTCAGAAATAGAAGTGAGTCTGATTTTCCTGCTGCCGTGCACCAATAGTGGTCATTTACTCTTGGGGTGTTACATGTAAAGAATTGGTTTTTTGAATGTGCTCTATATCCACGTTGGTGCTGTTAATGAGTGTTGTCAGGGACTGACTGTGGGACTGCAGTGATAGTCTCTCTCTTGCCACCTCTCACATTTCTGTGTCATTTCCTTACAGCCAGTATTGAGGACAGCTCTTCCAGGCACTCTAAAGGCTGGAAGGCAGTGCAAGTTTTTGTACTTGGTGACCTGAGAATTTGTGGTTTAGGGTATAAATGAATAGTGTACAAACGGTTCCACAGTCGTCATTCACACAGACCCTTACTGTGTGGACACAGGAATGCTGATTTTTTTTCTGTGCACAGGGTTTTGCTCTACTCTAGAGAGCATGCTGCAGACATCGCCTCAGCCATGAGTGCAAAATAGCCAGTCATTACAAATGCACCCACAGACACTTCTCATGCTTGCTTTTCCCACTGTACAAACCCTAATTTTCCGTAATGTCACTCTGTTGGTACATCATAGCTGCATTTTTCAGAGTCTTAGCAAGACCTCTGCTGACCCCTCCTTGGGGTAGCAGAAATCATGTCATTCCCTTTACCAGTGAACACAGCATCCACTGTCATTTCATCCCTCAGTGCTCTGGTACTGCTACATTACCAGCACTTCAGTGTTTGGATGGGTGTAGCATCTTACAAGTTTTAAAAACATTTTAAAGGAGAGAACTTTCAAGTAACATCCCTCCTACTATATTCACAAGCCTTTACTCAGACTTTATGATGGCCCTCACAGACCTCAGAGCAGCTTTTACAGACCTCAGAGCAGCTTTTATGCAAAAGTCGAAACAGAGCATATGGGGCAGAAGAGATTTCTTCTGATTCTTGCAGTGAATGAATATTAGGAGAGATATGGCATGGGAGAGAAAAAACGTTTGTTGATATTCTGCTTCCTATAGCTTTTCCTTTCAGCTCACGTTACTGTATTAAAATGCAACATCTGCTAACTCCTGACTGTGATTTACAATTATTCTGGATATTTTCATTGGCTGCAGTATAGGTTTCGTGCATGATAGCTGAGCCTCCTATGCCATCAGCAGTGAACATAAGAAAATGGGCTGTTCTTCATTTATTTACTCAGAAATCAATATTTTTTAATACAGAAGAAAGCATTAAAGCTTTTTTCTTAATCCTCATCTATCATGGACTGTAACATTTTTGTCTTCTGTAGGGCAAAAATACTTGGTTTGATGAAACCTTTGGTATCTGGCCAAGATATTTATTCTAGAGAAGTGTCTAGTCTTGTCATAAAGAAGTAAAATCAGCCTGTTGGTAGACTCTTAGCAGTCTCCCCATGTGCATGTTACCAATAGTAAACAGTCTGTCTTCAAGCCATTTGTTATCTTTGGACAATTCTTTCTTTGTTACAGAGCTCTTAATAACCAGTATTTTCTTTCATTCATTAATACATCAGTGAAATGATGTAATTCAATATATGAATAAATTATAATCAATTCAATATATTAATATAATTCAATACAATAATATAATATATAGTATAAATAATATACTAATATAATTCAGTTTATGAAGGGAATATAATGAAATTATGTAATTCAATGAATTGATGACATTCAGTACATCAGTGAAATTTCTTCTCAACATCTGATTCCCCACTCTTCGCTTCCCCTGCAAAAAGAGCCTACAACATTTCTCGGTAGGTTAAATAGGGCAAACTCAGTTCTTCTTCAGTCTGGGATTTCCCAACCTGTAAATCACGTCTGCCACAATGCTCCCCATTCAGCCTCCCTTGCTGCTCTTCTCTTGTGTCATTTCACAATCACCAACAGCATAGCGGGACTTGCACTCCTGCTTTGTTTAGTCTGAGGCCTTGTACAAAGCTGACACGGCTTTCAGGAGTTACTTGCACCCATTTAAAACAAAGGCAGAAGCTCATCTCCTTGATTTTGTGGTGGGTTGCAAAATCCACATACTTTTTTTACTGGACACAGAGGAGTGGGAAACCTGACTGAGGAGGTTCCTGCAGCTCCAGCAGGGAGAAGACTAAGATGCATGTGTATATAGGCCTGCCACAGATCTGAGGAGAACACTTCAGTGCCAGTTAAAGTCGGTTATCATTGTGTTCATAGCAAAGACGATAGACTTAAACTACAAAAATTCAAATGGAGTTCAGTAATGCCCTAAGGAGAGTTTAGGATGGTTTATGTAGGAATTTTTAGCTATTCTTCAAAGCTTTGGAATGTAAAGAGATACTAATATTCAAATGTAGGCTTTTGGCTTAGGCTTAACCATAATTTGCACAGAGCTGTCTTGTCCCAGCCTCCTCCCGACCTTCGCCACATTTCACTTCTCTTACACCAGCCACATGGAATCACTTTCATTACAATAAACAGTTCACTTGAAAATGCCAGCTGTGGAAATGGAATACCCCTTTATTGCTCTAATATGACATTATGATATAGATATGAAATTTATGTTGTGAATGATACTAAAACACAAACCAAGAAAAAAAAAAATGGGTTTTGATTTTGGATCTTGCTCACACTAGGCCCCAAACGTGAGTTTGTTCCACATGAACTGCATGCTGTTAGGTTGACCAAGCCTATAAAGGCAGAAATCAATACCAAACAAAACTCAGGTAGACTTGTTATACAATATTTTGTTTACCTTACCCAATACATTTTCAGTTTCCGGGCACTACTTCCTACATAGTTTTTATTTTATTCCTCGCTCTGCATTGCACACTTTTCATTTTTTAGGTTAACCTTGCATAAATCTGTATCCATTTGACTTTGGTGGGAAATGCTCCCAGTACTATTGCAGTTACATAGTTTATTGCAACTAACTTTACATCAAGTCCCAGCAAATTATGGGAGACCAACCAGACAATTATTGGAAAGCAATCCAACACACTTGTTTTTTGGAAGTTACCTGAAGGCCCAAATACTGGAGTAGATGTAACATGGGGAAGATCCAATGTGGAAACTAACTGCCTTTAGAAAGAATGCTGGATAATGCCTTCTCTCTGGTTGGGAGACTTTTGAGAAGGAGATCACTGTAAATGTAAAACCAACCTTACAGCTCTGTAAATGTGGTTGTACCCAGAATAGTTCATACTATACTAGAATAATACCTTGTCAGATGCCTACCTGTCAGCAAAATAAACACCCTTTGAAACAGGAATTGCTTGAAATAGGCAGCATAGGAAACTGATAAGAAAAGTTTTAAAAGCTTAGGAGAAAAGAAAATTGATTCTGTAGAAAACAGTAGTGTCAAACCTTTAAAAATGCTGACCACCTACGGAAGAAAACCACTGCAGAGAAGTGCTGATTTTGATTTTAGGAAGCCCTGCCTGTGTCTCTGACATGCTGCCTACCAGCTCTCTGCTTCTCGCCTCCCCAGGCTGCTGGCACAGTGGTAGGAGCCAGCAGAAGGGAAGGTTTGATAGCTGAATACCTGAACATCTGCTACTCATGATGGTTGGCTTGTGGTATGTAGCGTGTGGGAACATAGCCTTGTTGTCAGATTGCTGCCTCCAGCAGGGAGCTAGACTTGGCTGGGAGATGCTCTTTGCTCTGTAAAACTCTTCTTAGTTAGTTTGAACAGCAAATATTTTTAAAATGTTGAAATAAATTAATCTCAATTATTTTATTTTATTGTCTTTTCTTTAGGACTATGTTTGCATGGACTTTGCCAAAAAGAAAATTCCACATGTTCTTCCCTTAATAATTCCACTTCTATCTTCTCATTAATTCTGCACATTTTCTGAGATGTACTTTCCAGAAAAGCTGTTTCCTCTGATTTCTATCAGTTGTTCATTTCTGCTCCTTCTTGAGGTTTCTCACACCTGATTCATGAATCCATTAAAAGGCTTCCCTTTGAAAAGCCACCCCACAGCTTTGCCAAGTGTTTTCCAGTGTTAGTGCTTGCAAGTAGAACTTGTGACGCTCCTGAGCAATTAATCTGGCAGTTATCAATAGCAAACACCATGCACTGTAACAAAACGCCACTGAGCTGGGAGCCGTGAGGCGGTGGATTGTACAATACAGCTAATGAAAAATGTAATTGTAATATGTTTAGCCCATCTGACTTCTTTGAACCCTTGGCAGGCGACACGCTTAAGTAATGGGTTTAAGAATACTCAGTTTCCCACCTTCCCGTGTGCTAGGTGCCGTGGAAAAGCACTAATGCCTTTGTATGTGTAGGAGTGCATGTGTTTAAACAGGGAATGGCGAGCAGTCTATAACACCATTCGCTGTACCTGGGTTTCTCTAAACTATGTGAATCAGCAGATGCAAATAGAGGACTTGACATTTAAATCAAAATCAAACTTGGACAGTAAGTCACAGTTATTTTGCAGATAATCCTTACACGGATAAAATGACATTTGTGCTCAGACTTGCTGCTTGGAGCCTACTGCTCCATTTCACGAAGCAGGCTTACTGGATTCATAGACTCCTAACTAACCACTGTGCCCAACCTTCGCTTTTCTCTGTGAGCTTGCCTAACGCATGATGTGCCCAAGTTACTCCAGACACAAGGTGGGCAACGCTAACACGTCGCTTTAGGTACTTACCGTGCAGGAGCTGGTCTTAAGAGGGTTCAGTGCCACAATGCAGCATCTGCCTGCATTGCAATACTGTGCCTGTACAGCCATCTCTTATTGTATTTTGTTAACGAATTGCCTCTTGGTTCCCCCTTCCTCCCATCTCAGTGTGACTTCTCTGAAATCTGGAGTTATACGGTGGCTCACCAAGCTCTCTGCCTGGGCTTGGCAGGGCATGTGCTGCCTTGCAAAAGGGAATCACAGACCCCAACCCAGTGAACTCAGTAATGAAGCATGCCAAGACTTTACATCTGTACTGCGATATGTATGTGCCACATCACTCTTTACAGCAGATGACATTGTTTTGCACCTTTTAATTGACTGATAGGAAACTCTTTTAGTGTGCAATAAAAAGTTACTTTGTAATCGAATGCAAATAGTACCCTTGGCAATTGTTTTCTACTACTTATCCCGTTGAAGATTAGTTAATTATCTGATTTAACACCAGGTCCTTATGGTGGCAATTGACAGAGACACGTACTGGACATCTGAGACTGGTCCAGGGTTCTGAAACTGCCCAACATCTCAAAACGTGATCTGACTTGGTTGTGCTAAAGAACATCTGAAGGTTATTGTAACTTGTATAAGTAAGTTATAGAAAAGCCTGCATTTAGTACTGTACTGTACGCTTTGTGAAGTGTAACAGTTATACATTAGCTTAATGAAATTGAAGTCTTCCTGCATATTACATTAATACCAGTTAATAGGGAATTAGTGCCACCTAATGTAAAAATGTAACCCAAATGTCTCTGATAGTATAAGGGAAGGCTTTCTCATTTTCACTCTTCCATTTGCAATAAACATTAGTGAAATAAAAATAACCATGGATTATGGAGGTGTTAAATATTATATATTCTTATGCTATTAAATATTGACTATTCACCTTTGATTAGAAACAAATATTCTATTTAATTTTTAGAAATTGACTGTTTTATAACGCTCAAAAGGATTCATCATGGTAATGGAATACTTCTCTGTCTCAGTCTTGTGTAAACTCTTAATTATTTTGGCCCCAGTTCTGCAAATGCACCGTTGCACTCAGGCAGGGAGAATTAAGTGCATGCATAAATGTTAACGTGAGCAGAAGCAAGGTCCTATGTGTAGCCTTTTCTTTTACTAAAAGTACAAGTCTGAATTCCAAAGATCATTCCATCTCTCTGGCTGTTTTATAGGAGAAAAATGATCCTTTGATAAAGCTTAGTGAGAGCAAAGATAAATACAGAGAAGGAGTGCTCTGGTTCCCCAGTACCTATTAGGTACAGGTAGATACCTATTAGGTATCTTCTCTCTGAGCCATATTTGTCAAAAGAAAGAGCAAAGAGAACAGATTCAATAATTAAACCTAGAGCCCTTTTCCCATTCTCACACAGCAGCCTTCTTGCATGTTGGCTGCAAGCATCCTTCACCTTGCAGTCACTCACTGGGACTGAAATGTATGGCAGTGACAGAACACTGAACCTGTGAGTTTGCTCTTGTGAGTCTCACTTAGGACAGCGCTCTGCTCCGTCTGTGGAGAAGGCAGAACTCTGTTCAGCGTTTAGATGGAAATGTCTGTACTAGGAATTTGCAGTACACAGAGCACCATACCTTCTGTCTATAACAAATATATAATTGAAATGAGGATGGTGCTTGCTGAGATGTAGTTACATGAATCACCCCTGCCCAAAGATGATTTGACATTAACACAGTAGCTTTCATAAAGTAACAGGTGCATATTGGAGTATATACAGTGATGTAAGAAAGAGCGGTGAGCAGTCTAGGACCTGAGTCATGAAGCTCCTGTTAAAGGCCTAGTTAAAGGTTTTGCAGAGAAAACTTTGGTTTATCTTTTCAACTAATTTTAATGTCAGCATATGCCGAAGCACTAGTATTACGTCTGATGTGTTAGAAATGGTGCATTTGCACAAAGGTTGCTTTAGACATTGACACTGTTACTTACAATCAGTCAGCCTTCAAGTGTTTGAACTGGGATGCATCTGGGTATTGATGAAGGAAAGGCAGCTCCTGGCAAGTACTTTGGTTTATAAAAAAAAATGAGTGCCTGACGCCTTGAAAAGAGTCAGAATGAAGTATCATGAATGATACTATGGGAGCTTTTGAAAGTGTTCAGGGCATAATGCTATAACCACATCCAGGTGGGCAGAAAAGCAACTACATGGGTTATGTTGCATGGTTGATAGTATTGTCATAAATGAGGTAAGGAAAAAGTGCCCCTTCTCAGCTTTTCTGCTTTATTCAGTAATTATAGTGAACGTCTGATAATTCATGCAATTAATGCGTGCGACTTTAAGAGAATTAGGGCCCAAACCCCCAGCATCGCTATATCAAATGTGAATTAGGTGAGACCCACCATTTGGTTGCACTAAGCATTTATGGTACGATACTTCATTTTTCTTAGAATAAAACCTGAAATTAATAAAAATGATAAAATTAATTAACTAAATCTTAAAGAACCAACCTGCAACTTGACTCATTGAACTTGACTTTGTGAACCATTGGAAAGACAGCTGTGAGTCTGAGTCAGAAACAATGAGTCATTGGGAGGGTTTTTACAGTAAATAATTTCTGCACAGTCCAGATGTTTTAACCAAAATACAGTACTTAAAAAGAAATGCAGCTGGGTGAGTTGTTTTGACTCTGCCAGTATGGAAAGACTGTCATTATAAAACTCATATTCAAAACCTAATTGTAAAAGAAATAATTTGTGTCATGCGCTCATTTCTTTTTATTAAGGCTCCAATTTAGCTCAGCTTTTGTTACTACAATGTAAATGAAAAACATGTTTGTAGCTGCCTTTGTATCAAGAAGTTACGCATTTAAAGCGTGAATTGTGTTTTCAGGAGTACTGCTCGTTCGAATGCACAGCACGTGCATGCTGGGGAAAATTACACAAAGGCGCATGCTCTGGCTTTTGAGGTAGTTGCATGAGTCTAATTGTAAAAGGTTTGCCTATTTCAGAGATGGACATAGATGGAAAGCTGAGATGCTGCTCCTGAACTGATAGACTGTAACGTTGAAACTGTCTTCTGGGTGCTAAATGATGACGTGATTCTCCCTGAACATTTGTCATGTCCTCTTTCTAAAGCACACAGTCTCGTGCAGATGTGGTGTCTCTTCAGCTTGTAATGTCTACCCTGCCACTGCGTAGGAGATCTTCAGGTCCAGCACGGCTTCTCCAGGCAGTCCAGTTCTCTGCTTTTATTTCTGTAGCTCATCTAGCTTTAATTAGAAGATTATGCACCGTATGTTCTTGAGGACAGGGGTGAACATTAAGGGTCCTGTACTACCCTTCCTTTTGGTCAGGTGGCCTGGATAGGAGCAGCTGCAGAGCTAGAAAAGTGAGCATATGCCTGCTCACATAAACACCCGAAAGCTGCCTGAGAGGGTGTTTGCCCAGAACTGGTGGAGGAACTGAGGAAGATGACCACCAGCGGGGTTAAACAGTAACTGTGATTTATGAAGAGACTTTGGAAAAAGCAGAAGGCAGCTTCAAAAGGAGTGATAATCACAGGAAGTGTGTCTGGGGCTGGCAGCCAGGGAGGGCCAGGGGGTGACTGCAGCCCTCCCAGCCAGGGCACGGGGGCTTGTGTGCCCGCAGGTGCTGTGTCTCTGTGGTGGCAGGAGCCTGCAAGGACATATTAACACTTTGCAAGTGCCCAGTGTTGTGATGAATCTCCTCTATCAGTGGTATTGATCCTGAACATATAGGTCACGGAGCAGCAGTTATTTATGTGCTGTCTATAAATCAGTAAACCGTTTGATCTTGATTTGATTTAAATCACCTGAACTGAGGAGATGATTTCCCTGCAACAATTGTGTATTTCAGTGGGATGTTTTGGGCTTTGGTAATTTCTGCTCCCGTGTACACGAGACTTCTTTTTCTTTCCTGTTGCTTTCACACCTTCCCCTGCCCCTGATTTCTGTATTTCAGAAAGATGTCAGAAAATTAACTCTTAGTGGGGGCAGGAGGGTTTGTTTTCATTTTCCCCTTATCATGATTTTGTGAGTGAATTAAATGGAGAGAGAAGGAATTGGCAAATGGCCTTCTTATTAAGATAATGTTTATGATTATAACTTATATTCACCAGATCCTATAAAACGGGAAGAAGGCTTGACTACAGCCAGGAGAGCTCAGGAGTCTAGATTTCTATGGGATCTCATACCCTTCTCTCAGTACATATTCCAGACTTCAGCTGTGACTTCTAAGTTGAAAAAACAGAGTGGAACCCCCTTCTAGGGGAATTTATGTTTAAATAAGTAAGGGTGCAGAAAGTCACTGCAGTTTTCCTTGCCTGTGAACTCTTGCTTCAGCAGGGACAATGAATACCTTTTTCCTCCAGGCAGGCTGGTTTGACTGTTTTCTAACAGTCAGTACATTTCATTGAACTGCCTTCCATTAATAAGAAAAGAGTATTTTAGCATATATCAGATTTACTGGAAGATTTATACTAAGCCACAAAATAGTTCCCCACACTTTCGTGGTCAAACTCTGATGAGTTAAATTGGTCCATGCATACAGCAGCAGTGCAGGGCTTATTGTGTCTCCCAAGTCCCAGTTATGCTTTCAGAAGAGTGCGTTGACGTTATGAAGGCAAATTTGCCTACAGATGCATCGCACTCAGTAAGATCCACTTATCCTACATGGTGAGCTTTATCTAAGGTTTCTAAGCTTGCCTTTTCCTAACAGCCAAAATCTTTACAAACAAAATCCTTCTTTTTGAGATTTTTCTGGGATGTTATGTTTATAAAGCGGTATCTGTGTAATGTGCTGCAGGATGCTGCATAGTCCATATTTTTCCTGTTTTGTAATAAAATTTCTGTATTTCTGGCACTTTCAAAATCCCCATTTTGGGACAACCATATGTTCAAGGCAAGGAGGATTTTTTCTGCCATATATGCATTCTCTGATATTAAGGGGTGTTGCCTTTGCAGGAACAAACCCTCTTCCTGTATAGAGAGTGGTGAAAAAAGTAACTGGTATCTTTAGAGGTAATAGATGCCAATACTTTGAAGCTGAAGGAAAATTAAAATCAAATTGAAATGTTTACCATGTTTAGCGCATTGTGCAAGTCATCCTGCTTCACAGCGCTGTGATTGAGAGACACGGATCCACCCGATCTGCTCCTGGTTGATGGGTACTGGTGAAAATTAACCCCCTGAACAGTCTTCAACAAGTATAGGAGGAAATATATTTGCTTTCCTTTCGATTGCTAAGGACAAGGTTACAGTGATAAAGGAAAAAATGACGAAAGCAGAGTAAAAGGTAAGAAGAGCTGATGCGACTCCTTTTTTCTGACCTTTCTGCACAGCTAGATAATGTGAGATAAATCAGTTGCAGTGACTGAGCGGAACCTCCTGCAGCCACAGCCTCAGGGTATGGAGTGCTGGGTGGCAAAGAAGTCCAGGGCGCTCCTGCCCCAACACACCTCCTGTTGGGCCACAAACACAGTGCGCGATGCCCTCGGCTGGGCCAGCACAGTACTTCAAGGACCACTTTATGAACCACAATCAAGAGCTTATCTGTCTTTAAGTAAAATGGGGGATTGTGAATTCGGGGCTTTATCTGCACACATCCAGCCGAGGTGTACCATATAACTGACAGGATCCCAATTATTTTGAAACTGTTATTGGACATATATGCTCCTTCTCAAATATCCTTTTGTATTAATCCCAAAGCAGCATCCTGTATCTCCAATCCTGAATAATATTTTTGTATGTATTTCGTTGTTGGATGTATCACTCGAGTGAGTGACCGAAGTGGCTTAAACCGCGACAATATGGTTGCACAACACAGCACCAGCCGATAGGGTCCGCATTTTCCATTAATTTTCTTAATGTAAGAATCATGTTTGTCTATTCCTAAATGCATACACCAAACCAATGGAAAGAAGCGAAAAATCATATCTGAGTCAGAATAGTCAGTCATTGGTTTGGACTTCCTTTCCATTCAAAAAGGCTACCACCACCTTTTGCATATACCTTTCTGGTCGTGTATGATGTAGTAAAAAGCTAGCATATAGAGCATGAGCTACCAATAGAAGCAATAATGATCACGTTTACATCCTGTGTTTTTCATGAAGTGACACATGCCAGAACTTAATTTCATTGCAGAATACAGTAAGTTTTCTTCTGGTGTTGATTTCTATTTCAGCTGAGTCTGCAGGAAGGTGTATTAGATGTTTTCTGATGGCAGTAAAATTGAATCAAATACTTGATTCCAATATGGATTTCCTGCTCTATATTAAGAATTAAGCAGGGAGCTGGTTGTAACAGATTTATTTGTCAGGGCAAAATCTTTAAAGACACACATCACCGTGTGATTCATTTTTATTATTAGTTATTTGTCCCCCACTGCATAATCTTTTCAGGGAGATAGCTAACATGGTTTGAATGTACATTCAACCCTAGGGAAATAGAACTCATAGGAATCCCATTCCATTTCCATTGGTTCTTCCATCTGTTTGTTAACCTCAAATTTGTTTCAGCCTGTATCAGCAGATACAATGCTGTCATTCTAACACTTTATTATGTCAATCACTGTTTCTTTTTTGGAACTGAATTCTGTTTGTTGCTGGAAACCACCATAAATTCAGAAAGAGTTTGCAAAAAATCTTTTGTGGTAGCTACCCGTAGTTTTATTTCGTGGCCATGTCACACCAGAGCCAGCTTATGTTCCTATGTTCTTTGAGAACAAAGCAGGTACTGAGAACATCGTCACTGATTTATAGGTTAAGCCTGAGTGGTTTCTAAGCAGTGTCCTAAAGTTGAGAGCTGCTCTTTGTATTACGTGACAAAACAAAGGGGGTTTAAGGAAGGAGCCTGAAGGAAGATACTGCTACTCTAGGCATTATTGTAGTTGCTTATTTAAGTCTCAAATCAGGAAAAGACTGAAAACCATGCTTTTTATCAGTCCCACCAGTACAAACCGAAGCGCTTGGGTACATTCAAGCCTCAAAGCATCCTTTCTGGAGCTGATCCGCTATTCTAATGGACACAGCAGCTCCTAGGAGTGAAAAAATGTGATTGGAGAAACGACACTGCATTGTAAGAAGCACCCCTGATTTAACTGTCCTGGTGCAAAGCAACGCTGCCCCAAACAGACAGACTTGGTCCATGCACATTAGATGCTTCTTCCTCACTGATTTCATCTATGCATGACTGGAAAGATGTACCTTTCTAAAAAGCCATTCTGACACAGGTATGTACGTATCTATCTATGCATCTTAGAGAAGAGGCACCCTAAGGAGCTAATGCAACATTTGTGATCTTGGGACTATATACATAGGAAGAAGGCTTACCGTAGGAGCTTTGTGCTTTGAGAAAGTTTGTTCTTTTGTTGCTGTAGGCACTGCTGACTGAACTATTTGCACTGAACAACAGCAAGACTTCAGAAAAATTGCTAGATATAAAAGCAAATATCATGTTGTCATTTTGTGGAAAATCTGGCTTCTAACCTGTAGCTTGCAATGAGGATCTAGGGGTGTACAGTGCTGCGAAAGTGAGTTAAAATCTAATCCTGTGCCTACTACCAGCAAAGAGTTTCTACCCTATGACTAATAGTGAGTTGGAGGAGACGTGATTAAAACTTGGAGCCCTCCAGTTCAAATTGACCTTGTCGTCTTGATAACTGCAAATCAGATAATCTTTGACTAGGCCCTTCTTTTGTTGTTGTGGATTTTGAAAAGAGCTGTAGCTTAAGCAACCATGAAATATATATCTCATTTTCAGAGCAGTGTTGGCCTTACAAAGCTTGCATCCAGTGCTACAAAGAAAGGGAAAAGAAAATGCACGCAAAAAATGTGGTCTCCTCGTGGGAGCCCCACTTAGCGGACCCTCCAGTACCACCTGAAAAATGTCTTCTATGTAACACAGGAATGGCCAAATGAAACACTGGAATGCCAAAACCCCTTAAGAAATGGCATTTGCTATTTCCTCTTTGCTCTCTTCAAATCAGTTGTAGACACCATATTATAAAAGCAGGCAAAAGGGAACAGAGAAGGGAAACTGGTATAAAAGAGACTCCTTTAGCAAATTTTGGTTTGGAGAGCTCTGAACAACCAGGTGCTGTTGTTGCCAGTGGTGGCCTGTGAAAGAGCCATAGCTGAGTGCCCATACCACTGTGACCTACAGCCATTAACACGAAATGTAGCTGGAAGAATTATTCTCATGTTACTAGTAAATTGTTGTTGGATTACTTTACTGGATGCCCAGCTGTGATTTTATAGTGGCAATTATATTGTGTGAATTAAGTGAGGTTTCCAGGAAGTAGTGGCATTGGTAGGGTGTGTACACTCGAGGAGCATGAACTTCACTTTGGCTATTAACACAGCAACTCTGGAATCAGATCCCTGGCAACAAAACTCAAGGGAGTTGAGTGTGAATAAGCGATGTGTTGCAGGTATGGTAAGTGATAGTGTCAGGATGCAGAGGACCTGCTTATTGCCAGGATGGAGGTATCTGCCTCAGACTGAGCAAGAGACTCATCTCTGCATCCAGACTCTGACTCACCCTGGACTTCCAGTAAATGCAACAGCTTCTTTCAAAAAGGCATTGCCAGAGAGAACCCCTACTCTCGATCCTTTCCTCTCCTGCTTAAACACATGCAATAAGACAAGCTCTGCTCTGGTCCTCACTCTTCAAATGCAGGAATATAAAGTTTGATGAGACACTTGCACAGTTTGGCCCCGTGGGCAGAAGAGTTTGCAGTGAGCCTGTTCCCAGGAACAAGAAGAGTTCTCATGAAGTCAGAACTGAGGGCTGGGCAGTCTTTTGGGCAGATTTGCCAGGTTTTGGGGAACAATCAGAGCTTAACGCAACTTCTGTCCTTCTTGCTATGAACTCATCCTGAGTGTACTGGAGTAGCCTCCTTGCAGCCTGACCCTGGGAAATCAGGTGTGATCAATATTCTTTCACCCATGTGTGCAAACTTAGCAGGTAAATTGCAGCCCACAAACTAGGAGTTAATTCGGTATTCTCTGTCTGTCTCCTTTGAACACATTAATCTGCTTTTTCAGAAGCACACAGCCGAGCGTCAGTTCAGCATGACAAACCATAAGAAGCACTAAGAAAATGCATTATTTGACTTAATCTGCTATTAATTCCAATAATTTTTTGGCACGCCATTGATAACAAATAACAGCCAGTTCTGTTATATTTCATTATATCGTCCTGTGTTTATAGTGAAGAACAGGCAGCTGACTGAAACCCTGACAGTGGAGGCCCGTATTATGCAGACTATTTCTGTATCAAAAGCTTCTTTTCCTTGACCACTGTTTAATATCGCACGGTAGTAGCGGTAATAACTACTTGCTGTGGCAGTTTTCCATGAGTTCATACGAAGTCGTCGACATGAAAATTGGGCAGTATTGATCTGCTTTTATTCCACATGTAATTGTTGCAGGCAGACGTACTTCCCTTCTGTCTCCTAAATTTTAATACGTGTTACACCATGTGTAACTAAATACATGCGGAAGGCAATTCTGCTGGAGAGTTTTGAGCCTTGTTTACTTGATTTTAAAATGTTTTATGGTGGAATAAAAGTTTACAATACTCCAGCCTGCAAAACCGTACTCTGTTGTAAAATATCTTCCTAATTGAATTTGCAGCTCCCAATGACTTTCAAGGTATTACACAGCAGGGACGGCAGTCGTGGTAATATGCATCCAGGGTGAATGTGACAGGGATAATCGACCTGTATGCCACTTCTTGTAGCGGCCACTCCTCTAATGTATATTTGTGACGTGTTTTGCTACTGGCACAGCCCACTCAACCATGTTTGCCCTGGATATTGCCAGCAAAATACTGTAGATGTTTTGTTTTCTTCCTCTGGCTTCTCCTGAGATACCCTTGGGAGCGTGAATTTGCATTAGGCCCGACATGATGCTAAACCACGATAAAAGCTCTCACCTACTCATGTTAGTCATCTTTGATTTAAAGGGAGCTCAAAGCAGGTAGGAGCTTCCTTGATGCTTGGCAAATGCATGAGACTCAGAGCATACAGAAGGGAGACTTATAAATAAATAGTAATTTGCCTCAGCGTTGGGACAAGCAGACCCATGAGGAATTGTGTCCATATTGAAAGAGGAAAGGCTATGGGGCAGTGGTAACTGTGTGAGCATTTAAAAGTTGCTCATTGTTTTTCCACTGACCTGAAATGAACTGATTCTTTTCCTGGTCTTTGCTGTTCAGTTTTTTGGTTGGTTTTGTTGTTGGTTTGTTTGGGTTTAACTGGAAACAGGGGAAACAAGCGTCTTTAAACCTGCTCCAAAGTAGGTCACTGGAATGCTATTTCTATATGCATATAATGCACATTTGAGTCCTGCAATGAGAGTTTCAAATATAATGAGTACCATAAAGCTCTTTATTTGAAAGTTACAACTTTTTGCATCATTTGATTGTTTGGGATAAATGTAAAAAATTATAAAATCCTATGGTGGAAGGATTTTTTTCGCATACTATATGGCTAATTCCTGGGTCAAACAACTGCCAATTTAATAGGAGAATGAAGCCAGTGGCCTGATAGCTCTGTAAATTATTTGCAAGTCAGGGAAGCATGAAATTTAGTCATGCACTGTGCTTGGTCACCAGCATATCGCTGTGCTGGCATTTGAACACGACTGCATTTCTTTCCTCTCTCCATGGCATATTAGAAGGTTGGAAATAAAAATACAGAATGATGTATCTGAAGCAGGTCTGGCGGTGGTACTGATGCTGCCGTGTCTGCAGCAGCCTATTGCAGTACTGCCCGTGAGTGCCTCTCGGACCAAAATCCCACCCTTCTGAATTACCAAGCCTTTGGAAAACTTTCGGGCAGCTCAAAGGGTGCCCTAGTTGTTATGCTAGGATTGAGAGTTTGGGAGCACCCTGTCTTCAGGGTGTTCTTTAGACTGTCTCCAGAACACATCCGGAACATCCGTATTACATAGTGCTTCCAGAGGTTATCAACTCATCACTTTACGTGGGACAGATGGTCCCATTCCGTATCTCTGCCCTGTGGAAATTTAACAAGGCCCAGGTGAATGCTGATGGGGCTTTGCCAGGAGGCTTTGCCAAACCTCATGGAGTAAGATGTACCACATCATGTGTGGGGGGGCCAGTCTGACATTTCTGACATCGCAACATGAAACATGGATGCAGCCAAGGATGTCCTTACCGGGATGGCCTTCAGATACAACCTAACACAGCAGCAGCAGTGTAACAACTAAAAAGCCGTCCTACAGGCTGTCTTTGTCTCCCAAAACAAGAATAAATACTGTGGATTGTATGTAGTAAACAGCAAGCCAGTTTTTATGTTACTATTAATGCTTCCGGCACCTTCCTCAGAGCCATTTTCCATGCACATGTATTGAGCAATTTCATCAGTACAGATATGCTTTGTAACAGCACAAGAACTGAACAATATTGCCAGC
>JARCZZ010012168.1:0-64276 GCA_030323915.1 Brotogeris chrysoptera | reverse complement strand
TATCTCATCCCGTGGGAGTTACACTCTTTCTATTCTCCTCCCCACCCCTCCGGGGGGGGGGGGGGGGGCGGGGGGAAAAGGAAGAGGGCGGGATTGAGTGAGGACTGTATGGCTGATTTGCTGAGTGGGTTTAAACCACGACAGTAAAACATACAGATTCTAATGAATCATCATGATCGTGTGGAAAAATTCTGTATCCAGGAGGAGGATAGCACACAGGAGAAGTATAAAGCATGCCAGTGGTCCTCACTTAGTACCACATAGAAGGTGAGAGGGAGCTTAGTAGAATCAATTTTCTTACACACAAGGGAGAACGTCAGTTGCTCTGCTAACCTACAGATCTTGGTTCCTTAGACAAAGACACTGAAAAGACATCACCACTTCTTCCTAAAACCCTTCAGGAAGTTTATTCTGAATGAGGCTGAGAATCTGGTTCATGAGTTCAGCAAAGCAACCCATTACTTAATCATATGGAGAAGCTATTGTGGTTCTGCTACTGTTTCAGAAAATAGCCCCATACTCACAGCTGGGACCTACCAGCCGTAACAGCTGTAATCTATAGACTTCTAACCTGAATGATGCAATAATTACTTTTAATTTAAATTACAGTGGGACCTTTAAAATTCATAAAATGCAATTATTGGTGCTACAGCCTAAATAGTTATATGTTATTGGACATACAGTGTAGCCCATTGTTCTTAAAATGTATACGTACTTATGCTGTAAAGATGTTTATAGAGCAGTTCAGCAAAGTTGCAAGGAGAAGCACAATAATGGTTATATATCAAGATAGCCTAAATGGACTGCTTGGAGCAAAGCCAGCTGCCAGCAGCATATCTTTCGGTGCTACCTATTAGAGTCAGCTTCTTTATTGCATTTCTGTTTTACTACCATAGTAAGGAATACAAAGTAATTTTCAGATCCATACCTTCGTTCAATTATATATACAATCTAGCTTCACTAGAGATTCTCTTGTGCTTTAAACTAATGCATCAGTCTGTTACGATGTGTGTTCATAAATCCAGCCCACCACCAGCATCTGCTTTCAAAAAAAATTTTAAAAGTTTAAGGTTTAGTAGTTCTGTATTAATATTTCTCCCAACACAAACTTTCTTGTTTTAATTACAAAGTATTTGAAAAATTTCAAGGAACCACTACTAAAAAAAGATTATTTAGACTCTGCTTAAGTTCTTATTTACTGAGCAGGTGTTTCTGCACCGATTAATCTCAACGGTGGTTCAGTGCTCTAAATTCAGTGTTTTATATGATTCCTGGATATAACTGACATGCCATCTTGTTAAGTTTTGGAGTGTATTCAAGAGAGTCACTGCACCTTAATGTAAGATCAGTATTATCTTCATATACCCATTATTATTTCAGTAGGAGGTATTTCAACATACACTGTTAACTGTGAAGCTCAACCTTTTTATTTCTTTAGAGAACTCCTGAAGATACTACTAGAAGAGAGAAGCAGATGGCTATTCATCAGTTAGTAAGGAGGATGGTAGGAATTTATCTACCTCTAAATATAAAAATAATTGCTCATAGCACTTCATTATTTATTTGCATTTTAGTTACATGCAAAGAAATAACCTTGCACATCTCATCCAGACATTAGAACCTTCTGAGGTTTACAGCTAAGAAAAACATTGTGAAAGGAGTATAAACCCTGTTTCTGTAAAGTTTACACACTTACAAAACATACAAACCATACATCACAAATGTTTTTATAAATTAATTTACTTCTGTGCATTTGTATAATATTTCAGCCTATTCAGATAGTCATAGTTACTCTAAAGTCACCCCCTGAATAATCTCTACAAAAACTGTTTCAGCAAGAAAACTATGGACAAACCATTAACTGTAAATATTTACTGTTTATTGGTTTTGACTGAACATGAAAATTTCATTTTAAGATTTTCCTTATTAGAGATACCCAAAACTAATGTGG
This sequence comes from Brotogeris chrysoptera, assembly GCA_030323915.1. Taxonomy (NCBI): domain Eukaryota; kingdom Metazoa; phylum Chordata; class Aves; order Psittaciformes; family Psittacidae; genus Brotogeris; species Brotogeris chrysoptera. The sequence goes on along the minus strand of JARCZZ010012168.1, from coordinate 62,325 downwards.
CACAGCTCTTCCAAAACAGATATGCTGTAGCTGCTGTTACTAATGACTGAAGAGTGGAAGTTAAGGCTGCTTTGCAAATTTTTTCATAAATACAAAATATTAAAGACATAGTTCCAATTATTTAGGAGTTAATAAGATAATTTTATTTACACTTTCTACGTCACACTTTGAGCTAGTAGTCCTACCAGTACATTAATATTACTAGAGTTATCACAGGATTACTAATAGCAGGTGAATATCTAAAGTCTAATAACACTGGTAGAATAAAGTGTCTAAAAACCAAGACTAATTTTCATTTTCAACTAATCTTTCAACTAAAGGGAGATGACAAAAGGAAAAGATGTTTGTACTTGATCCCTGTCTTGCAACAAGTGAGAAATTATAGCTTGTGCAGGGTTATTCTCAACAGAACTAATTTTCTCTAAAATGCATTTTTCACAGTGAGTGAACACTAGCTGGAAATTACAGGTTTAAAATTGACAAAGAAACATACAAGCAAACAAAAATTCCAAGGACAAAATTTAGTCTAGTTCAATTACTGCAAGAGTTTTAAAATACCACTTTAAATCCACTTAAAAAATACATTACTTTACTGATATTGACATTTCAGACCAGCAACACAACATGTGGAAATGGATTGATTTTTGTAAAAACTTTGCGCCATAATTTGTTTCGTTATAATGTAATATAATGTAATTATGATAATAAAAGCAATGTCTTGTCTTTCCATAGCACAGAAGTCAACGGGCAGGGGGAAAACCTCGTTCCTTTTGGACTTGCAAGTCAAAAATAAAGTGGTAATGATATCTTCCAAAACTCTGCTCTTTAGCTTGTCTTAACCACAGGAATCCTAATATCCTGCTCCATCTAGCAGCTGAAATCCTGACAAGCATCAAGGAGACAATATATCACACAATAAACAAGTCAAAGCAGCAAGAGCTGTTTTGCAAGATATATTTATCTGTATTAATACCTATGTACACATAAACAAAAGTGCAAATTATCAACCATTAGAAACTGTGCATGAAGTAATTGCATTCTGCATTATTAACTTCTCCATAAAACATAATTTATTACTTTCTCATACAACATACCAAATGTCCTTGATGCACTCTATTCTCAGGGAGTCAGGCCTTCTGAATGAATATGCATTCCAGTGCTGCAGTCATAATCTACGTTAAAAAATGAAAATGAAAGGAGATCAAAATTACCCTCCTAAAAAAAGTTGCTTGTATTTCATTAATTCCTTTATTCAAAAATCTTGTTAACTGTCCTTAAAATGTCATTGACAGCAAAAAATGTATGTTGGGAGGAAGCTGAAGTTTAAAGCGCACAGCCCTGTAAAAATTTTATTCATTAATGCACAAAATATAAAAAGAAACCTCAGGCTCTAAGCTCATATTCACATGTATTTGTACTTAATAAGTAGTCACATTGCAGAAAATAAAAAGTGTTTTTCTGCACAACCCAGGGTATCACAACCTGAACTTATATAGATAATCCAACTGAAATCTTTTATAGAATTATCTCTGCCAGTGCCATTTTAGTGCTTCCTAAATTTCAGGCTATGCAACAAAACTAAGCAGCAGCCTTACACAATGCTTTGTTTTTTCTGTCAGATGCTAGTAGAATAAGGAAATGAACAATACATGATAACAGCAGTGAAATAAATGTCTTTCAAAGGAGTTGCAAGCCCTACATTGCAATACTTACTATGGTTTCTTGATAAATTCTTTTCTTCAAATAGCATAGTATGATACATTATGATACAATGGGATGAAATGTGATCAAGTGGGGTCCAAGTACAACACCATTCTGGTCAGTTATTGGATGTCCCATTCCAATCTTTCAGGTCCGTTTTGTGATCTCTGTGCCTTCTTTTCCTCTGAATGTTTTCTATTTAATGTAAGACTCTCTGTAGTAACTGGCTTAATTCTTCTGTTTATATCTATGGCACCAGAAGAGAGCACTACATTCTTATAGTGCTGTCTTTCAACAGAAATGTGCCTTTCTTCATCAATATTTTGCTTAGCAGCCCAAAAAACTGGGACATCCCAGTAAAAAAAAGTTCCCATATCCTTCTATCTAGATTTTGCTTTACTACTTGAACACTGAGCCAGGCATACCGTGTTTCGCTCCAACCAGAAAGAGCGGGATATTTTTTCATAAATTAAGTGGTTTCAGATCAGCTATAAGGCAAAAGCAGACTAGACTGAACAGACTTTCTCTAATTTGAAGCAACCCTGCTGTTCAGTTTGTTAGATGTTACAGTAAAAGAAAAGCAATTACTTTTACTATACCTCCCTCCCAGCCAGGACAGAATCATTTAATAACACTTTTGCACCTTTAAACAACAAGTTCAGCATAGAACTTTTATTACAAAGTAGCATTTTATTGCATTTTGTCTGTCAAAACCCACAATTTGGTTGGCTTTCCTACAAAGATCAAGTCAATGAGAAGATTGCCAGGGACTACATTTGCCATATAATTTTCAAAATTGATAGGAAAATGGGAAATACGGGAGGTGTTTCAATATGAATTCTTCTACAACTAGACATGCTGTAATGTTATGGGGTAGAATACTACCTTGTATGCTAATACAAAGAGAAGTGTCAAAGATTTTAAAGTTGTAACATGGATTGGTTTAAAAAACAAAAAAAAAACCAAAAAAAAACACAAACAAGCAAGCAAGCAAACAAACAAACAATATATGGGTAATTTCTAGAGCTTTTGTAATTTCCAGGGCCAGTAGATAAAGTCATTATATTAAAGATACTTGCTTTATGTGGAAATTTTCCAGAACAAACTCACTAATAAATCTAAGACTTTGCTCCTATTCCCATCTTTTCTAACATTAAGTGCATCAATTGATTTGGGACAATACAAAGATTTTATGATCACTCATATCAAACCTATTTGCACAGCTGCTGACAACAGATAATAAAAGATGAAAGTAAAGGAAAAAAACTATAACACATTGAGTGCATTTATGCGTATAGTGTATATTCCAAGGAGTTACATTCCCAATATGAAACAAACCCAATACTACACAAATTATGGAGGTTATATGCAGTCACTATTCCTGTCCTGTCCAGTGTCCAAGCACACTGGGAAGGACAGAAATTCTTTCTTGCTCAAGTGTATTAAAAAGAACAGATTTCATTCAATTCCAATAATAAAGTACTCTTGACTATTTGCTCCTTCAGTTTTAAACTGGAAGGAACTTTCATTTTGGTGCTTTCTTTGTTGACAATTCAAGTGGTATCAATTAAAAAGTTAAGACCAGACAATGACATCACATATGCATAGCAAATTCAGGGGAAAAGAACACAAGCATTTCAGAAGACATTAAAATACATTTAGCTTGTAATAGTAAAATTCTTAACAGCAGGCACTTGCTAAGAAATAATTTCCTCAGTCGTTAATGGTCCAAGATGCAGCTGAGGACCATTAACTCCTCCCAACCAGTCATTAACTAGCAGAAGAACAAGAATCCAACTGTGATTAAGAATCATTCATTTAGCTCTTTGGATGCAAAGTCACCTCCTTCACACTCAAACACTAAAGCACAAGGAATGTAGCTTTTCTGTTTCTTCAATGAAAGTTTAGAAATCCTGTAGCTGGGATCCTGTAGCATCCCCTTCTCTTCTGTGGTCCTCCTCTTCCGGGTCCTTCCCAGTCCTCATTTCCTCCTGTAATCACACAACCGGGATGCAGGGGGCGAATGTGCTGCAGCCCAGCAGTGCAGTGGCTAGACCCGGGCAAAGGGAGGCTCATACCCCTGTGTTGTCCCATCCTCTCTTTGGCACTCACCTGTCTGTGTTGGAGCTCCTGCTCTGCAGGGCCATCCAGCTGCCTATTCAGGCTGGCTCTCCTCTGTCTCAGGGAGCACCAGGAATCTCTCTCCCACATGCAGCCCTAGGGAGATGGCACCTGCTTCCTGCACCTCGGTATCTGTGGTGGCGCCCAAACGCGCCTCAGTCACCAGGTGCTGAGCATCCTGAGGCAGGGGAGAAGCAGCAGCACATCCTTTGCGTGCTGCTGGGGCAAGGTGGGGTGTCACAGCCTGTGCCTCAGGGACCTCTGTCAGGGCAGCTGCAACTTTCCCCTTGTCCGCTGCCTGGGAGGCAAGGGTTCTGCCGTGCTCTCCCTGATGCTTTGCTGCCACCGGTGACTCAAGTGTTGCAGATGGCATTGCCACCTTCGCCACATGCAGGCTTGCATGTGTCCCTCTGTGACACCTGCCTCTTCTTGGTTTTCTGTGCCATGGCCACAAGTGGGAGCGGAGTCTTTCTCTCTGCATGTGGCTGTGACCGGCAGAGCTGCCTTGAATCCTCTGGCACTCTGTGGGGCAGGTGCCTGTCTCTGTTCCTGCACTGCGGCCTCCTACTTGCCAAAGCCATGGGAAGCTCGTGCTGGTGCCACTGGAGGGAGAGGTGTCAGTTTCTTTGTAGTAACTCCAGGCAGGCAGCTCCCCTTTGGCTGCTCCGTAGGGGTGGTCTTGTTGGGCAGCAGAGGCAGACCCTGTGGAAACACCTTCTGGTGTAGCCCCAGCGACCTGGTATTGATGCTGCACTCAGGTTCAGGACCCTGCATTTTGCCTCATACCATTGGCCACAGCCCATAGATCCAGCTGGTCCAGATCCCTCTGCAGAGCTTTCTGCCCTATAGCAGGTCAACCCACCCACACTATTTTATGTCATTCGTACAGTACTTGGGGTCCTTGTCTCCCATGAGCTGTGCCATTATGATGATGAGTAGAGCATTCCAGACCTAGTGAAGAAGAGTGCTTTTTGGATGGACAATGCCATGTGTTGCCCCTGGAGCCATCAGGGAAAAGCAGGCTGCCCGGCAAGGCTTGGTCCTGCTTCTGATAGAAGCCCATCATTCTGTCACCTTCACCTTCACATGCCTGAGCCACCTCACATATATTTATGGGCTTTATCCTTGTAGCAACTCCAAGCCTTTCTCCTTATTCCTCCCATCCCTTCTACAACCCTCTCATTCCCTTTAGGGGCTGGAACATGCACTTGCCTTCAAAAGCCAGCTGAGGTGTGAGACACCACATCACACAGTGCTTCATTCCATCAGGATGTGCTTTTCCTACACAGGCAGCACGTGCTGCCAAGAGCCAGCAGGTCTGCAAGCCCACCAGCTGGGAAGTGCCTCAACGAAAGAGGTCACTCCCCAGGCTTCTACACTATTGACAAGAGGGAAAAGCAGTAGCAGGCAGAGGCAAGCACTGAGGGAAAGGGATATGGTTTATTGGCCGGAGAAGGTGTCCACAGTGAGTGCAGGCTGCAGCACGATGTCCTCAGTGCAGCTGTTTGGAGCCTGGCACTGGCAGTGGGGCACTACTCCTCCTCTTGGGGGCTCCTGCAGGAGAAGCTGAAAGTGTTGGGCAGAGACTTCAGTGTCCTCCTGAAGCGGGATGATCGTCGCTTTTGGAGCTCTCCTGCATCTGGGTGGGTGGCAGTGCCTGCGGGAGAAGGAGAGCTGTAGGCACAGGGCTGGGTGGCCACTGGACAAGCTCCTGCTGCCACCCACCACCGAGGGCTTTTCCCATGGGCTTTCAAGTGAAGGCTTTTGGCCCTCACCCAGGGAGAGGAGGCCAGGGCACAGCTGAACTCATGCAGGCTCTGCGGCCGGCCTGGCCTGTCTGCCACTGGACTCAGCGACATACCTGGCTCATCCTCAGTGTTCTGAACTGCTGCAGGTGACACTGCTCATTCCTCCCCTTGTGTTGCCGGAGAGGCAACGGCTGTGCTGGCCTCTCCTTGATGTTTTTCAGATGCTTTGTTCAGTACTTTGCGCATGAATGAGACCTGCAGAGCATTGTCTGCAAGGGTGCGCCGCCTTGGGGCAGGTGCCTGTGATACTGCCTGTTCTGCACCACAGAGCGCAGAGCCAGGGGAAGCTGGTGCCAATGTCTCCTCCTCGTCTTGTGCTACGGCAGCGAGAGGTGTGCGGTGCTGGTCTTGTTTAGCAGCTCCAGGCAGGGCGGGAGCTGCTGGCTCAGTTTCTGTGGGTCCGGCTGGGGCAGGAGACACAGTCTGTAGGTCTCCAGCTGCCTCTTCTGCTGCCTCTCCTGCTGCAGCTTTGCCCACCCTGCTGGGGATGGTGGATCCCTCCTGGGGACCTGCTGGGGGGGCCTGGGAGAGCTCTGGCACCAAGGGGTTGACATAGGTGTCCTGTGTGGTGATGGCTTCCCCTTGGGACAGCTCTTTGTGCCTATCGAATTCTGATGATTCCTTCACCTCCTTGATCAAGGCTCTGATCCAAATGTTGCAGTTGGTGACATCCTGCAACTGGGACAGCTCTTTGTCGCTGTCCTCTTCCCTTCTGTAGTCGGTCTCCTCTTCCTGCTCCTTCTCAGTCAGCAGTTCCTCCTGTAATCCCACAACCGGGATGCAGGTGATGAGTGCGCTGCAGGCTCGGCAGCGCAGTGGCTAGCCCCAGGCAGGGGCAAGCTCATCAGTCTGTGCTGTCCCATCCTGTCCTTTGCACTCACCTGTCTGTGTTGGAGCGCCCCTCTGTGTCTCGGAGTGGAACATTGCCCCTCGCTTTCGTGCAGCTGGAGCTCCCTCTCCTCAGGCTCTCCCAGCGCTCAGGTGGGCTGGCTGTCCTCTGCCTGTCGAGACTGTGCCTGCTGCTGGCCATGCTGCTCCTCTTCTGCTCCTCCAGAAATTCTGTCCCGGGGATCACCAGGAATCTCTCGGCCACACACAGCCTCGGGGAGGCATCTGCCTCCTGCACCCTGAGACCTGGGGTGCCAGGCACACAAGCCGCAGTCACTGGGTGCTGAGAGCCCTGATCTGAGGGAGGGGCAGCTGCATGTCCTTCTATGTCTGCTCCTGGGGCAAGGTGGGGTGTCACAGCCTCTGCCCAGGGACCTCTGTCAATGAAAATGTGATAGAACAGACTATGATTCGTGTTAAAAAGGAAATAGAGAAGTGATAGTTTGTTACAAAATATGGTGGAGAAAGTCATGAAATGAGAAACTATTAATATGGGGTGGAAAGTAACTATACGAGAGACTGAGTTATAGTATCCACATAGCTAAGGCAATATTAATAAAAGGTCACCATCCATTACTTCTTTGGGTATAAGAAAAGCAAATGTTTGGAAAACATGGGGTTAAAATACTTTTAGCCTAACTTAGAGAACAATGTTTGTGTTGTGTGTGATGTGATAATAAGCTTTAATAGCCCTTCTACTTATCAGTCAGCTTTTAGCCTAACTTAGAGAACAAGGTTTGTGTTGTAAGTCTGTGATATGATAATAAGATTTAGCAGCCCTTCTACTTATCAGTCAGCTTGAAAACAGTGCCTCCTTGGGCATCTGCTTAGCTTCAAACACTCTCTATCTGCCCGTATGGTGTTGCTTATCTCTTGTAAGGAAGTTGCACTGCTCTTAATCTTTTCCAGTTGTCAGAAACTCACCAATTAGGCTGATTTCAGCTAATTGGGACTACTAGGGCATTCAACCCTGCTAAAGGTGAAACGTGCATCCTGAGGAAGACTGTTTACTTCATCTTGAAGACCCCTGCACACAGTAAGAAGACTTCTTACTTCATCTTGAAGACCCCTGCCCACAGCTGTCAGAGGGCAGTGCACAAGTGCCAAAAGGGAGGAGACTTATGATAATGAGTACCTAAATTAATTGTAATATCCCTGCTGCTCTCTCAGAAACCTACTGAATATGCATGTTTGTGTATAAAAAAATATCTGCTCACTTAACCCCTCGGTGTGCGACTTAGGCAGAGTGATGACTCCTTGCGCACCCAGCACTGCTTGCTTAGCTCTCATCAACGAGCACAATAAAGAAATTGGCTACTAATGTCGATGTTGGCGTTGAGTCTTTATAACAAAGATTTCACTTCACCTTCGTCTGCTGCTGGGGAGACAACAGCACTGGTAGCCTCTTCTTGCTGTTGTCCCTGCACTGGTGACACCATGTCTTGTACACCCTCTACTGCTGCTGCAATGAGAGGGGCTGTGCTGGGCTGTCCCCTAGGATCTGTGGCCACACAAGACCCAGAGTCCCCCCGTGCTGCAGGAGTGATTGTTGCCGTCACCACATCCAAACGCTGGGTCGTGTGTCGGTGCTCCAAAGGCTGCTGGTCGGTTGCCTGAACCACAGCGACAGACTGGACCATAGGCTCGCACTCTGTGGGTGTGGGTGTCACCTGCAGAGCTGCATCATGTACTGTGAGGCTCTGTGAGACACGTGCCTGTCTCAGTGCCTGTGCTGCTGCCTGCTGCTCGTCAAAGCCAGGCAAATCTGGTGCCGGTGTCTCCTCCTCGTCTTGTGCTACAGCAGCGAGAGGTGTGCGGTGCTGGTCTTGTTTAGCAGCTCCAGGCAGGGTGGGAGCTGCTGGCTCAGTTTCTGTGGGTCCGGCTGGGGCAGGAGACACAGTCTGTAGGTCTCCAGCTGCCTCTTCTGCTGCCTCTCCTGCTGCAGCTTTGCCCACCCTGCTGGGGATGGTGGATCCCTCCTGGGGACCTGCTGGGGGGGCCTGGGAGAGCTCTGGCACCAAGGGGTTGACATAGGTGTCCTGTGTGGTGATGGCTTCCCCTTGGGACAGCTCTTTGTGCCTATTGCATTCGGACTCAGCCTTCACCTGCTCCTTCTGTTGTTTGGCCAGAGTTGCTGGCTCTTCCTGTAAACACAGAGCAGAACCTCAGAAGCTGACAGCTTTCCCCAGCCATGTCTCTCTCGGGGTGCAGGTGGTTGTGTGGGTGCTGTGTTGTGGGCTGCCTTCTGCATGGCCCTGTGACCAGCGCCAGGGCTGGTGGTGCATTAGCCCGCCACTTGGGCTCCAAGGCTGCTGCTGGTGGCTGCTCACTGGGAGGGAGCTCCCTCACAGGCTGCTCTCCTTCAGTGCCTTCGCTCGAGAGGAGTGTGCAGGACAAGAAAGCAAGAGCACAGGCAGGGGAAGGAGGGAATGTCAGCGGGATGGCACAGGGGGAACCAGCAATGTCCCTGCCAAACAGACCCGGGGATCTGGGCCTGCCTCCAGCACCTCAGGATCCCCGGTGCCAGCCACACGCGTGTCACTTACCTGGCACTCAGAGTCATGAGTCAAGGGAGAAGCTGCTGCTTCTCCTTCTTCATCCTTCCCCTTCAGGGGATCCACATCGGGAGGCTGGAAGAGCTCCAGGACCAAGGCTTTGATCCAAATATTACAGTTGGTGACATCCTGCAGCTGGGACAGCTCTCTCTCCCCTTCCCTTCCTTGGTCCTCCTCTTCCCTGGTCCTTCCCAGTCCTCATTTCCTTCTGTAATCACATAAGGCTAGGGTGACACTGTCTGGTGTGAGCATCCTTGCTCATGGCAGGGGGGTTGGAAGTGGATGATCTTAAGGTTCTTTCCAACCCAAACCATTCTATGATTCCACGAAAAGAAAGATGTTCATTTGCAAAGTGCATCAACAGGATTGCCAATGAAATTCTGACCCCAGATTGTTTATATGGTGTAGGAGGCGGAATGAACACAGCTTGAATTTCAGATAAATCACTGGGCATGCTGTGTGGGCTATTAAAAAGATCTTGCTTTGACTTATTAGCTGAGCACATCTGATTGGGAGCTTCAACAGAAAACAAATAGGGAGCACCAAGATGTCATTGTCACAGAAATGTATTTCCAATCATGCTTTTCATGCTTGTTTTACAGACTTGTTATTGTTTCTTTTTATTGTCTGTTTCACTGCATGTTATTGTACGTATTTGTATGCGTTGCATTTTCTCCTTAAAGTAAAGTTGTGTTTCTTTTCTCTTTATGGAAGATGAAATAGAAAAAATACCAAAGTGAGAAAGTTTGCAGCAGATGGAGCATATTCAGCCTTTCCCACTCAGCATATTTCCTTATGTAAGGAATCATTCAGTATTTCTTGCTCAGAGATACTGCAGGTACAAGGCTTGTAGACACATAGCTCCAAGTGTGAGGAGCCATGTAATCATGCTAGCATGGTGCTAGGCCTGAGCTACAATGTCTTCTCTTTCAGCAGAGCTTATTAGCTTGAGCTTAACATCACACTGACTAAAGTCATGTATCTTTTGGTCAAATCAGAACACGAGCAGAGCTAGTTTCTGGCTGCTTGCTACACACCATGACAATGTGTTCATTTGTTAGGACAATTAGCTGGAAGGCAAGAGATGCGTATTCCTGCTCCAATTATCAGAGAAATATAATTAGTTTGAATACAATTAATGAGACTTACCCAAAGGCACATCTTCAAGTGTATGGAGAAGTTTGCAAGCAGATACTGAGGTGCCTCTAGACTTTGTGTATTTCCTGAGATAGACAGCAGTAAATAAGGGATCTCATGAATCTAAAATTTGGATTTCTATCCTAAACACAGCTTTCTTACTGCAGAACCTGCCTCCGGATCAGTGCTATCAGCTTTGTGCAGATATGGCACTCCTCTCAGACTGAGTGTGGCTGCCCCATGGGCTGAATGGCTTTTTGAAATGGGCAGAGGTTTTTCCGAAGTACACCAGCAATTAAAGCCATTATGGCAATACAAAAATTACTTCCATTTTTTTACTGTTTTTCATAAGCAATCAATCAGCATTCTTGTAGATGTGATATGCACAACTGGCATGAAAGCATGAAAATTAAAACAAATCCATCACTGTGACCCAGGACAAAGACATACCATGGTTGCCCCAGTGATGTTAAAAGCCCAGATATTATTTCCACAAGCAGAGCATGAGATGACTGTGCGAGTTGCGCTGAAGAATGAAAGAAAGAATCTCAGATCAAAACACATGTATCTCTTCTCTAACTTCGCCTCGTGATGTGGAAGCACAGCATAAAATGCAATCTGGTCTCCATTCAAAGGTATAAAATTATCCCCCCTGGGATGGCTTGAATCACCCGTGAATGACAATAGACATTAATGAACTTGGTTAGAAAAAACACACTACCAGCAATACCATCTCCTAGCTCATTACTGTAACTCAGTTCTCTGGTCATGTTGTTTCACAGTAAAGCCCAACACCAGCAAAAATACCTCCATAGTACACAGAGGTTTTTCTAGCCATTTTCTAATTTGATTACATTTGCAGTAACCTGAAGATAAAGTAAGGAGATTATAGAAGATATAAGGGAGGAACTAAATAAGGGGAAAAAAACCCAAACTATGCACATAAAGAATCCAGTGGCTCATCTCACTGTTTAGAGCATGGCAGAAATAGCTACAGATTTGTACTTTCTTGTCACTTTAGGGCTTGTTATTGAGACCCCCAACAATTATTTTCATAGAATCATAGAATGGTTGGGGTTGGAAAAGACCTTAAGGTCCTATGTGATCTTAAGATCAGTCAGTTCCAACTTCCTGCCATGGGCAGGGACACCTTTTGCTGGAGCAGGTTGCACGAAGCCCTGTCAAACCTGGCCTTGAACACTGCCAAAGATGGGGCAGACACAGCTCCCTGGGGCAGCCCATTCCAGTGCCTCACTATACTCACAGTGGGATTTTTAATGGGATACAAGTCTGAATACAAAAACGTTACAGTGTCCTACAAATGGTGTTTGTAGCCTGTCACCAGCAGATTCAACTTCTAGCATGTATTTCCAGTGCTCAAAATAACATTTTTAAAAGCTACAATTTAAGAGAATATGTTTTCTATCTGTTCACCCAAGACCTGAAATAGGTTAAGTACTTGGCATTCTGAAAGATTTACAATTTTCTCTAAAATAAACTTCAGTATTATGTATAAAAATACATTATAGCATAGGACTTGTGTTTGTTAAATTTCTGTACTGACCCTTTAAAAATTCAACCTCCCAGTTTCCACTGCTAATGCAGCAAACCAAACCTTTTGAATCCTTGCCAAGCATGCAATTTCACTGTGATGCCTCTCAAGAGCCATTTGGCCCCACCATGCACCCTGTGCACAGCAGAGGCTCAGCTTCATACTGGATGTGTGGACACAAGTGCTGCGCAAAGCATCTGGCAAGATTTTGGCACTGAGGTATTACTGAACTGTACACCAGTACAGTTAAGTTTTAATTTGTAAAGGAAAAAAAGGCAGAAAACCTTTCTAATGTGCTGCAGCTGACATGGCATCCTTCAGTTTTGGCTCCTTTTTAGTCTGTGAAAAAAATAAACCTAATCTTGTAAGAAGCTTTTTAGGGCTAGACCACTCCGTAAGAATTAGCAGGAAAAATTAAATTCACAAATCCAAGACTAATACCATAGAAGGAAAAAGGTATTTTGTACAGGCACATAATTCTTTGAAAAGCAGACTCTGCAACAGGGTTGTATTGGAAATATCAAAAAAGTCATCATCATCATCCCTTTCCATCTGTAGAGAGAACAATAAGATTTAATGGTTACTGATGTATTGCTCTGCATCAGACACTGACAGTTACAATTTTACTTTCATTTTAATTTTCTGCTACCAGTATGCTGATCTCAGCAACTGGATTTGCTGCTTGAATAAATAAACTCCCATTAGGACCATAATTGTAAGAGAGCCGCAACTGCTTATAATTTTATTGTTTGATGATGTAGTCACTACAGTGCAGATAATACAATGACTTAGGAGCATATGGGGGAAGGGGAGAAGGGGACTTCAGTGCCCCATGTATCTCTCTCAAGTCCTCTTACTCTCTTAATATCCTTTCTGAAAAGAAATTATTTATTCAAGAACAACTAAACATCGTTTCCTTTGACAAAAACACATACACACTCATTTGCCAGGTAGAAGAATCACAGCCAGCTTTGCTTTATAGTGCAGGCTGAAGTTTAGGATCCCTGAGGATGTCTACGTTGAAGACTTCTACTCACCTAAAGTTGCCTGAACAAGCATAAAAGTTTAAGTGTTGAATAAATTAGTCCATGCAGGAGCTTCTACGTTCAGTATTTAAAATGCAGCTCAGTTACCTCTAAATTTTACTGCATTTGGACGTATAAATACTCCCTTCAGTCATCTCATTAAGTTGCTTTATTCTTCAGACTGCTGAGGACACAAAAATTTAAGCAGAACTTCCTCTGCACACTCTGAAGTGTCTCCATAATGAAACACATGGCTCCTTCTAGCTAGGAAGCTAGGATAGCATCCTTCAATGCTCATGTTCTCCTACCACCAGGTTGTTCTTTTTTCAGCATGCACAAAAGGCGCTATTGTATAGGCAAATATTAAAAAACCTAATCAGCACAACTTCCCAATGATTTTAATTCTTTAAATCTAAAAGTAACGAATGCTCTCCATTTTTAATTTCTAATTTTCCCTGTAAAGAACATGTGAGATATGGCTACTTTGTAAATCAAATTTTAAAATTGAAATGAAAGGCAAATATTTTGTCTGCCATAAATAATGGCAGAAAAAAAAAAAAGAATTTACCAAGTAGATCTGCTAACTATCACCTTCTGCTTGATTCATTTCAATATGAAAATGAAGGGCAACAATATATAATGAATGCACCAAGCAATCCATGCAAACTTTACAGACTCCACAGGCAAATGAAATACCATTCAAAGTGAGTTTGAAACCATTCGAAGAATAGAGTCTTATAAGTGATACACTATAGCCCCTTCACCATGTCTAAAAAAAATATTTCAGTTTTTCCACAGAGCACATAGTGACAGCATTGAACCCTATTCAACTGAGCCCAGGTCAGCTGGTTCTGCTAGTGATTTTTAAACCATACTACTTGCAGAGACTATCTAAATATAAAAAAAAAAAAAAACCTGCACAAGCCAACAAATGGAAGAATTAACTGGATCACTTCTGTCAGTCTAGTTCAGGTTGTTAATTCTTCAGAAAGAGGCGAACTTAACCACTGTGCTCACACCAACTTCAGTATTGATAATTATATACACAAGGGATAACATGTTGAATTGCACTTATTTCCATACCAAATGCCATCATAAGACAATGCACAAAACACAAAGCTCTCCCAAACACTGAAATTGAAGATTAAGTTCCAAAAGGCACATTAATATGTAATTATATATACGCAAACTACTACATCAAATGCCCACTCCACCTATTACACAAGTTTTTTCCAGATTTATGTCTGCAGCCATTCCATCTCATCTTTCTATGGCTTCTCCTAAAACTGACTTCATGGTGTAATAAGCTTCATTAACAAATAGCATATAGTAATATATTCAAGCTGAGTAGGAAAACCACCAGCACGAAGCTAGCTGAATATAAAATATCTAATTGAAATGCGTATAGATCTTTTCCCCTGCTTATTCACTATATTATCCTGGGAGTATACCTCTTGTTTGGTACATATTCTACTCTTGAACAACTTTTATCTTTATCACTACTAAGTACTTTGATTAAATAATAACATGCTAAAACTTGCTTATATATTTCCAACTCACCATTTTTTATGTAGCTATTGTATGTAGCTTGCAAAGGTGTGTCTTACTTCTAGTGTTCAGGACAGATGTTCTGCTGAACCAAATTCTATCCAGTCCACACTGATTTCCATCACATTTTATTGTTAACAAACTGTTGCTCTGTAGCTGAAGGGCATTAACATCCACATCAAACCATCCTATTATGTGATACACTTTCTGGCCCAGCAGTGGTATCTCCATAAATATTTCATACAGTGATCATAGCAGCTGTTCATTGGGGGTTTTGAGTTTTACAGAAGTTTAGCATTTAGAAGTTGTTCCCATGTTGTTCTCATGTTGTTCCAAGCAGCTTTATGTTTGTTATTTTAATAAAAAGTGGAAGGGAAAAAAGTAGACTTTTCTCAATTAATGCATGCAGCCTCCGGCAACAGCCTTCTTACCTGCTCAAGCACTACTGCACAAAATCAAACCAAAACAAAGCACAAAACAGAAAAAAATCCAAACAAGAAAGAGAAAAGAAAAAAAAAAGAAAAAAACAACCCAAAACCCACCATACAACTATGCATAGCAAAGAATACAAAGCTCCATCAGTTTAGTAAGGGGAACTGTTGTTTAACAACATTGTGCATTCCATACAACTCCACACACATAGATATCATCCCAAATGCATCCATTATAGCAATTCTTTTAGAACAGCATGGTTGTGAACTTACAAAAGCTTCAACATCACTTTAAATCAAGCACGTCTTAAGAACAATATGCACACTGTATAAGTTCAAAGGGGAAAAAAGAAAATAAAAACACTTAGCATCTACGACTGGTTGGCTGAATTCTTACCTGCGTCGTCTTCTGGTACATTTCTGTTGCACTCTTTAGTTTTTTTTTTATGTGGTATGTTTGGATAGCATTTTTACCTCCAGTAGACCACTGAGTTGTTTGAGTCTAATGCAGGAAGTGCAGAAAAGCATGTATTGTTTGCTTTTCACACATAATCTCACCTGGTTTTTTTGTATTTGCATGCCTTGAAACGAAAAAAAAAAAAAAAAAAATAACAGACTGATACATTATACAGGGAAACTTTTATTGCTTTGGTCAATATTCCAGAAGCTACTTTGAGGACTGTTCCCTGGCAACTGTGTAAAGCACTTCAAAGGCAGTGTGGGAGACCAAGTAACAACATACAAAAAACCTATAAAGTGTCTTATTACACTGGCTGGGCTAAGAAATTTAGTCTTCTTCAGCACCCTAATGTATGACTCTCACTAATAAACAGGAGGAAAACTTAGAAATGGGAAATTTTTAAACTTGTCGAAGCTCGGGCACTTCTTAGTTCTCTTCACATACATAGCCTCAGATTCTTGAAAAATAAAGAGAAAGCTAAACAAAATACCTATTTAACTATTCCCTGGACTGTAACTTTGCTATACAAAAAATGTCCAAAATACTTCAGCTTATTAGCAAATAAGGAAACACGGACTGCTTTTTGAAATATACTGATAAAAAAATTTTAATTCCAAAAGTTTTGAAGTAGATTTTCCATAACAGCTCAGGTATTCGAGAAAACAGGAATGCCCCAAAAGGTTGTACTAAGTCCTACTGAAAAACACAGGATGATCCATGAAGTAGGAAAGACTTATACAGGAACTGAATTAATAACATCTAATTGCTTTTTAAATTGTTTTTAATAGCTTTGTCTTTCTTATGGGCTTCATGCTTTAAATGACAGCATATGTTTTTCTGAAGGCATGAACATGATGAGAAAACCATTTCATGGCAGAATCCACTGTCTTGGTAGCTCAGAGTTGCTTGTATCCCTTTCCTTACAAACATTTATGCATCTGCTTGGCTTCAAATCCACAGATACTTTGAGGGAACTGACCACATGATTAAAGTTAAATATTTCCACACAGAGCAGTAGGATCAAAACACTAGGCAAGACCTTTTATACCTATTCCAGTGAACAGGGAGTGCAAGACAGTTCTTCAATAGTAAATGCTTAATAAAGCTAGTACCTCTATGAAGTCCGAGCCCTGACTGAATTAAACCTAAATGAACCTGAAATTTGTGTTATCTTGAAGCTTTCTAAATATAAAAATAATTGCCTGTATTACTTTCGGTACTGGTTAGTGCAGGTTAAACCAAAAACTATTTTGTTACCCACATCTTAGGAAATACTTTTGAAAGAATAAAGCTGCTTTTTAAAAATCTTAAAATTCTCTTTTTCTGGGAGCAAGACAAGAGCAGAGAGGTATTTGTTCACACAAGAAAGTAATCAAAAGCTGTATCTAACTGAAGGGAAAGCAAAGGGTTTTACAGAAAGCAGATGACTGATGAGCTTGGATCAACTAAGCCTGTTTTCCTGTGGCCCTGTCCTACATCATCAGCACAGCTTCCAGCCTTCCTAGGGCTGTCTCACTGAGCATCTACAAGCAACAGTTACTCCTCCAGATCTGTATGCAATCATCTGGCTGATCTCTAGCTCAAAAAAGGCCGATGGCCGAGTTATAATTTTCTTTAGTGGATGGCACTAAAGAAACTTCAGGTATCCATTCTAATGAAGTTTGATGAACTTTTCTAGAAGTTCTACAATTTGTGTTGTTTCTGTCTGTCAAATTTGGTACAGAATCACTCACAGCCAAAAATTTCCCAGGCAGAACATACAGAAAATCTTGAGCAAGAAGGGAACTGACAGAAGAATACATCACATTTGTCTTGTTTTTTTAAAAAACAAAGTTAAAGAGATTCTTCAATGCAGTGTTGTTGCAAATGATGGGGCACCCAAAGAAAAGCAGAGCCATGCCCAAGAGAATGTTTTTTAAGATCAAACCCAACTAACTTGAAAAGAAATATTGCCATATTACCCAGTAAGCCAAAACCCACAAAAATTAGACTAGGCTATCTGCATATGAAAGACAGCCTTACAAGAGGGCAAAACATTTTTACAGCATCAGAAACTCAAAGTTCTTTAAATTGCACATAATGCATTTCTTTTCTCCTAGCTATTCTACTACATATGGTAATTTGCAAACAGTACCAGATTTGTTTCCAGGGATTGCTTCAGGAGGTTATGCCCCTATGCAATCATCAACTGTATGCCCTTGTGTTCCCATAGGCATAAATAACTGATTTACAAGCATGTCAAATGAAGGTCATTCACTTTGACTAGAATGAAATACAATGGCAATGTAACCTTCTTCATCTCCTGCATGAATTTCCTTTCATGTGTCATATTTTCAGCCCTCATTTCCTTTGTCTCATTTCATATCTCCCGTTTTAGTATGCTTATTTGCCAATATCTTGCTGGAACAGCTTCAGTTCACTTATTGCAGGTGTTCAGGAGCCTTCTTTATGTGTAGCCTGACAGTTTGCCATTCAAATGAATGGCAACAGATGCCTGAGAAAAGCAAAGTACAAAGGTGAATATGTGGATTTGCATTAATTTGCAATCCTAATCTGTGAAACCAATTTCTACATCTAGCCAATTAAAACACGACAAGTGAGACATTTTTAAAAGATGACTAGGTAGGAAAAGCACGTATTTCCTCTTTTCAGCTTGCATTTCTGTCATAGCTTAGTCATTTCTTGCAAGGTTTATAAGTTACCAAACCTTTTCAATTTTGTGACACCAACTTCCTCCAGCTGGGTCTATGGCAAGTCCATCAAACATTAAACAGCTGTCTTGCAATTTGTCTAAGAACCATGATTGCCTTTAAATAAATAGCAAAACCTTCATTGTCTTCAGACCAAATGAGCCTACTTTATGATTTTGCTTTTATTCCAAATAAGCTAAATACTTCCTCAATTTTGCACCTTTAAAGACAATCCCTGACCAAAATACTGAGGGCAAAACAGGGTTCAAGTTAGCCTTATGTATTAGAAATTCCTGAATAATTTGGAGGGAATGATGATGTCCTTGCTCAGTTTGGATTCTATTTTCCTAAATTTCACTTCATCTCTCCTCAAGAGCTCAAATTCATGGTAAAAAGTCACATATTCAGTATTAATGCTTAAACATTAATAATGATGAAAATAAATCTCTTTATGAGCCCATGGACTTTCGTTTCGTGCATTTACTAAAGAATTCTGTAGACTGGAGTGGGTGTTTTATAACCACTTATCAGCACTCACATTATACAGATTTTGAAATGTATACACAGGAGTAGGCAGCCCAAATTCATCAGACTCCTCTGCAGAACAGACTCACTACTCTGAGTACATTTGCTATGGGAACAGCACACCAATAACACATTCCAGCCTTTTTGAATCATTTATTACTAAGATATAAGTTCAATTTGCTGCTCTGTATTTTTGTAAAGCTTCTCTAATCTAACTGACCATTGCTGCCTGGGGATTTCAGGTTTGGGGGAAAAAGAAACACAAGAACCCATACAAAAATAGACTTGCATAGAGTGCTGCACAAATATATCATAAAAATAAAAGAAACCATAAACAAGCATATTCATGTATTTACCACCAGAAAAAAAAAAAATCAGCAGCATTGCAAAAACAGACAAAAGATGTCAGTCTTCCATTAAAAGAATATTTTTTTTTGCAAAAGCTCTTATATTTTCTTCTCTGCACTCAACAGAACTGCAATGCTCCCACCAAAAAAGAAAGTGAAATAGATCTAATTCATGTCAG
Source organism: Brotogeris chrysoptera (assembly GCA_030323915.1). Taxonomy (NCBI): domain Eukaryota; kingdom Metazoa; phylum Chordata; class Aves; order Psittaciformes; family Psittacidae; genus Brotogeris; species Brotogeris chrysoptera. The sequence goes on along the minus strand of JARCZZ010012168.1, from coordinate 43,358 downwards.
CAGAAACAGAGCCATCTGCTGGAAAAAAAACAAACCACCAACCAAACAAGAAACAAACACCCTCCCCACCATACGTTAAATCACAAGTGTAAGTTCTGCTATTGTAACAAAAGACTACACATTAATTTCCCACTTGTTCACTGATAAACTGAAATATCACTCAACCAACAAGACTTAAATATTTTCAGACATGAAAGAGGCTTTCTTATTAATTTTCCTACTCCTGATCTACCTTTAACATGTTTTAGGCCAGTAAGTAGCGCAAGACCCACTGTCACCACCTCAGTAAAGAACTTCAAATACGTAAGAACAGTTAGCAAGCTGCAGCATTCCTAAAAATCTGTTTCTGTCCGTAACAGATCAGTAGACACACTTGGATCTACTTTGCTTACAACTACAATGCTTACAATGACATTTCAGGTCATTTTGTTCAGTTACCTCTAATCACATTCAAAGGAACACTGTAAGCAAGGCATGTATACTTTACACTTTCTAATATCAACACATATGGTAGCCATAAATTCAGTTTTTTCCCCTTTCTCAGTATTCATGAAGCCAGGAAAAATGCTCTTTTGCCACTGACGTGAACATTGGTGTTAAGCTATTCATTTGTGCCCAAATAAATTTGGCTTATTTTAACAGGGGCTTCACTGTCAAAATAGAGCTTGAGATTACCTTATCATTCTTTCTCTGCAGAACAGAGAAACAGTCTCGGTTTTGAAATAAAAGAACAATCAATAAAAAAAAGTTTATATCAGAAGTTTAGTCTCAACTACAACAGCTAATTACTGTCACTGCCTTGTAAGACTCCTACAGATTTACTGAGCAGAGGCTCCAATAAACTTCTTATTTGTGCTAGCTATGCAAAGCAATATACTTAGAAGCTTGCTTCTGGCTCACGGATGAATTGAAACTTTCACTCAACTACATATTTTAGTTGGACAGCCTCATTTGCACTAGGATGAGTCCAAAAAATAATCATGCTAGTTAGAAGATGCAATTTGCAGAAAGTTTTAAACAGCAGTTTAAAAATCTTTATTTTGGACAATACTTGAAATTTTTCTTAAACCCCAAATCTGTGGTAGTTAGCACAAGCTCAAAGTTGTAAATCCAAGAATTTAATAGTCCACGCACTTTAAACACTGTCAACTGCTGTTTGAAATGTTTTATCGCTGCTAGCATGAAAAGAACTAATATCACACAGTGAGACATACACACTGTATTAGCTAACCAATAACCAAAAATGAAAAAAAAACAAACAAACAAACCCCCCACCCCCAAAAAAAAAAAACAAAACAAAAAAACCCAAGCCAAAACCAAACCAAACAACAAAACCTAAGAGAAGAAACAAAATGATACTATGCAAGAAAAGTAGGTATTCCCTTGTAAAATTCTGTAAAGAAGTTACACATCATATGATGAATGGGATAAAGGCCACACTAAGGAGCATCTTACAGAAACCACTTAGGTTGGAAGTGACTGCTTGAGATCACCTAGTCCAACCCCGCTGCTCAAGGAAGGTCAGCCAAAATAGATTATTCCAGAATCATGTCCAGTCAGGTTTTGTACATCTCAAAAAATGGTGACTCCACAACTTCTTAGGCAGCCTATTCCAATGTTTAACCACCTTCACAGCTAGAAAAATTGTTTCTCATGTTCAGAGGAAACTTCATCTGTTTCAGTTTGACTCCGCTACTTCTTGTCCAGATGGCTGGGCATTAGTAAGAACAGTCTGGCTTCCCTCTTTTCAAGGCTCAGCACCACCTGAGCCTTCTTTTCTCCAGATGTCTTTCCCAGATTTCTTAGTATCAAAGATATTCCAGTCTGCCAATCACCTTTGCAGCCCTGCACCACAACCCCTCCAGTAAGTCTGTAACATCTATCTGGAGAGCCCAGCACTGGCCAGAGCACTCCATCTGTGCGCTCACCAGTGCTGAGTAGAGGGGAAGAATCACTTCCCTGTTGGCAGTACTGCAGCCCAGGATGCTATAGGCCTGTTTTGCAGAAAGGGTGTACTGATGTTTTACCATCAACTTGTCCACCGAGAACCCAAGAGTCTCCTCTGAAGAGCTGCTTTCCAGCTGGGTGGCCTCCTGCACATTACTGGTACATGGGGTTACGTGTCCCTGGGTGCAGGTCTTTGCACTTCCCCTTTGTGAACTTCATGAGGTTCCCATTTGCCCATTTCTCTATCTTGCCCAAGTCCCTCTGGATAGCACCACAACCCTCTGGTGTATCAGCCACTTCTCTAGAGCACAATCTAACCCATCATTCAGTTCATGAATGAAGAAGTTGAACTAGATTGGGTCTAGGACTGATCTGCTGGATATAGTACATAGTGACATGACTCAAAGTAGACTTTGTGCTTTGACTCTCTGGGCTCACTCATTTGGGCAATTTTTAATTCATCCTCCTTGTCAAAATACCTAACTCACATTTGTTCAGCTTGACTGTGACAGTGACCTTAACTTAGTGGAGGGCAGTAGATGTGTCAAAGGTTTTACTATCTATTACTATATTTATTATTTTAACATTGGTGTGACACAAAATGATCAACTTAGCCAGTAACTGGTAAACTTAGCCAGTTCTAAATATTTGGTCTCTCTTCTAACAATTGTGCTGCTCCTCCTAAACTAGCAACACTAATCTTTAACAATTCATAGGCTAGTGTCGTGGCTGAGACGGACAAACTACATGCGACATGTTGCTTTGGTGATTAAGTAGAAGTTCTGCTTTACTATTACAAACCCTTACTTATAAACAGTTTCTAGCATACATGCGTCTTTTAGCCATTGGTTACATCACTTAGCAAAGGCAGATTATTGGATGACCCTTTGCCGCGTATACTAAAGTCTGTTATCTTGCCAAGCTCTTGTTCTGCAGTTAAGTTACTCCTCTTGACTTGCTCACTCCTGCCTTCTGCTTTCTCATCTGGATGCCTTTGGCTACCTCATTCTTCATGGATAAACTTTGTTATCTTCAAGGCTAAATTCTAACTTCATGCCCTCAGCCACGTAGTCCCCCACAGGCCAGATTATAAATTGCAACAGCAATGCTTCCTTCCTTCTCCACCTAAATAACCACTCCAGTGCAACTAAGACTGATGGTAACTTTCTCAGAAGACGAAGTTCCTGTTACTGCGCCCCACAATTATTGTAAACTACACAATTATGTTAATCAGCAGAAATTGTGGTCTGTGATTTCACAGCCTAAGACAGATCAAGAGAAATAAACTTCAGCCAGCATATTGCATGTCTTTACTATGATTAAGTGATTTGCTATATCCCACACAAACCATACTAGAAACTGGAAACTGAATTGAGATTTTTAACCCATAGTCCAAAACCTAATGGAAGACCACTTTGTAGGTCTTTCAAGGAAAGTTACCCATCTTGCTATGAGCCCATTTATCAGGAAACTGCATTATCAGGATACATTCAAGTTAATAGAGCAAGCATAAACTCTGTTGTTGCATTTTGCCCCTTTCCTCCTCTGTCTCAAAAGCCATTAAGTCTTGAGTTTGCAGCAGGTGTAGATTATTTTGCTTTATTTCCTGAATAGGCATATCGTCTAAATAGTTATAGAGCAGCCTCTTCTTGAGTTGTATACTTACATCTCTACCAAGTTTAACAGCTGCATCTAAAGAATAGATGAAACATGACTCATATTCCATAATTCTTTGCCGTAAAACTTGTTTAAAAGTCTTAGTAGAGTCAATGAGTACAGCCTCTGTAATGAGATGAAAAGGGCATTCACGCATTACATGAGTAACATGCATAGCCATTGCAACAGAAAGGAATTTTACATTAACACAGTAAAGCAAGTGCAAAGGATATCTTGCTCATTAAAAAGTTACAGGCAATACTGAACATTTCAGTATCAGACAATACGGTTTAGTACCTGGTAAAAGTGACTAATTTGCACATCTGTTGTGCTGTACAAATAAAAGGTTTAATAGCATGCAGTGTGAAAGACAAAATAAACAACTAAAGCTACATTTTAATGCATTTTGATGGTTGAACTCTGTCATGGTTTAAGCCCACCTGGTAACTCAGGACCATGCAGCCACCCACACACTCCCCACTGCCTTCTTCCCTCCTGCTCCTGAGGGGATGGGAAGGAGAATCAAAAGAATGTAAACCCCATGGGTTGAGATAAGAACAGTCCAGTAACAGGTACAATACAAAACTACCACTGCTACCACCAAAAATAATGATAAGGTAAATAACAAGGGGAGAGAATATAAAAGGAGAAAAGGAAAACAAACATAAGTGATGCACAATACAATTGCTCACTACCCACCAACCAATACCCAGCCCGATCTGAACAGCAATCTGGGCCTTCTGGGTAACTGCCCCCAGTTTATATACTGGGCATGACATCCTGCGGTATGGAATACCCCTTCAGCTAGTTTGGGTCAGGTGTCCTGTCCCTGCTTCCTCCCAGCTTCCCCTGGCCCTCCTCACTGGCAGAGCACAAGACCAAAAAAGTCTTTGATCAAAGTAAACATTACTTAGCAACAACTGAAAACATCGATGTTAACAGCACTGTTCCCAGGCTGAAAGTCAAAAACACAGCACTGCACCAGCTACTAATAAGGAGAAAAATGACTGCTACAGCTGAACCCAGGACACATACATATTCTTTGGTATCTTTCAGCACTGCATTACTTGGAGCTGAGAATCCTAGAACTCAGACACTTCAAAATGAGAGAGCATACACTGAAGCAGTAAAAGAATAGGTTTTATTTTATAGAAAAATGTTAACAGTGCTTAAGAGACAGCAATTTTCTGTATATATAACAGACAAAAACTCAGGCACTTAAATTAACAAATACATTGCTGTTGCAAACCCAGCTGTCCTGTAACAACTATTCACATTTTTCTACAATATCAGCAAGTGAACTTATTTTTACATGTTATCTTCATGCCATATCTTTAAAACATGGCCATACTTGCACATCTCCAAGTGTATCTACAGTCAAAATCCCCAACTAAGGCACTAGCCCAGATTATGTGCACATTAAAATAAGTCCATTTTAAACATTTATATTTCCCTTCAATATATCAAGTTACTTGCTTTCTCCCATTACTAGTTTATTTTTCCTCTTTTTTTTTTTTTTTCTTCAATCAAGCATTCCAGCTTGTTTCAAATACGTTGTGAAACATCTAAAATCAGACTGCAAATTTAAATGTCACTTTTTTGGATGTACACAATGGAATTCTAAAAAGTATGCATAGCAAGTCAGAGAACACCATGCACATTCACAAATATTTTTAGTCCTTCAAGAATCAAAAAGGATCTTTTTATTTAGGCAAACTAAATTTTATTTAGGTACACAAACTTTGATACAAGTGTTGTTCTTATTGGCTGCTTTTGAAAGGTCACATTTGCTCCAGACTTATGTGTGTATGGCTGATATCGTTTCTGAATCCTTTTGTGAGACGACTGCACTGGCTGCGGGAGGCTTATACAAACATACTGCCATGACTGTGAAGATGATTGTGATGATTTTGCAAAAAGCACCTGAATGCAAAGAACAGAAAAATCCTTGTTGCAGTCGCCTTCAATAGCAGACAACAGTATTTCAGCTGCTTCTGAAGTTTCACATGGTGAATTACACTAAGACTTTAAAATGGATTCTGTGAATTTCAGCATATTTTACATTAACTGCAAAGGGCAGGTAAAGGCAATCTTCTAACTTCAGACCACTCACCAGCCTGACAGTTCCTGCTTGTAGCAGCCTGACAGTTCCTGCTTGTAGCAGCTATTGTCACTACCTCAGTTCTGTATTTATTCACCCCATTCTAGCCTGAAGTGCAAGTCTGCCTTATTTCTTGTTGCTGTAGGATATTTCATTGTATCAATATTCAATTTGCCACAAACTAAAACTCCCCACATACAAACCTGTTAAGTATTCTCCTCAGCTTCTCTAAAAGGTTGTTCCATTTACTACTCACTGGTACAGTGGTGTTTGTGTAACTTGGTGGGGACAAAGAGAGGGAGGAAAAAGAGGAGGCATTGTATTTTATCACAAATATGTCTGAGAGATACTGAAACCTCAAGTTGTGACTCCTGTAGTTTCAGTTTCAAGATTAGGTGGCAGCAGTTCAGTTAATGCACTGTAAATATTACAGTTGCTAGAAGACAGAACAACAGCAGTTATCACAGATGTAAACTTAGCCTGCCTTCCCTCCCCCAGACATATCTCACATACTTTAAGGTAACAGATTGTTATACAAGTTGGGAAAATATCTGACTTGTCTTCAGAGATTTTTTCAAAACCTTGATATTAATTTAGGGAAAAAAACCTAAAATATGACAAGGAAGAATGCTCCTCGGACCTTACCCTGACAACAAACTGAGGCAGGTAAGACTGAAATGTGTGCCAATCCCCTAAAATTCAGTAGATAAAGTGTGACAATGAAGAACAAACAAACAAAACTATTTCGTATTATTGTTATTAGAAATATTTTTCTAGGTAATTTCTAAGAGCCATTTAATGTGGTTTTCCCATTATTACTTTGTGTTCAATTACTTATGAAACAATATCAATCTTTAAAAAACACTGCTGCTAAAAATAAGTTTAACGTTCCATTTTAAAGTAATACCTATATAGCAGTCCAAGTCAGTATATCTATTACGCTGTACATGTACTTAATATGAAGCCACTTACTTATGCCCATCAGCAGATAAGCCATTCTTTCATTGTCATAAACCCAACAGGCTCCTTTAGTATTACAGTCATTAATATCCCACAGAGTACAACTGTTGTCTATAGCAACACCAAACAAAATTGGTCCAGGAATAGTACCTAAAAAACACAGTAACATGTAAGAACTTTCAGTTACTCGGAATAATCTTACCTGGTCCTAATGAGTGTGGCGAAATGCCTAGAGATGAAGGGAGGACAAAATGGGAGAACCACACAGTAAACATTTTAAACAAAATCATAGGGCTCATATTATATAGCAAGTGCGCCTCTTCCATGATTCTCACTAGGTAGGGTGCTGGTTAATTCATTATTTATACAGGTCTCACTTTATCAAGCTAGAGATTTCTTCAAAAGACTTGACCTTCTCAGCTTCCTTAGTTCTCATTGGGAAAAAAAAAAAGTGTGATTGAAATCAGGGGAAAACAGCTATGAATGCAGAGAACAAATACATTATTACTTTGATATGTTCAATTATTTTTCCCCCACCCCTTAGATACAAGCCAAGCTTCCAGGGAAAAACTAACATGAAATGAGTAGTACGTACGTTATGTACAAATGTCTACAAATTCAATAAAGGCTAAAATTAGTAAAGAAATTTAAAGAGAAGGCAGAAGAGAGAAGACTACCTTCCCACTTCAAAATATATTGTCACGTCCAATAAGGATATGATTGTGTGAGACTGCGTCACTTTCTTTTAACTTCTGGAACTTGAGATATTAACTACAAAAAAGCTGGTTTCTATTACATTGCTGATTTCTTATTTTTTTAACTTTCAAAACAGGTTTAATTCTCAGGGAAGCGACAGCAGGTGCCTTTTCCTTAAAGGATGGTAATTACTTTAATTTTGTTTGTGCCAATAAGAACAAGAAAGGCTAAAATGAGCACACATGCCCATTTAAAAGAAATTTGTTATAAGGCATCTGTCTTATAACAAGGGTATTCTATAAGCCAACGACAGGCTGCTTGTAGCTCCTCTGAAAGCTTGCTACTGCATTATTTTTAAGTCTAGAAAAACTTCTAGTAAGTAGATTATTCAGAGGCAAGTGTTTTAACAAGGAAGTCATACCCAGTAGTCGTAGAAACACTAACTGCACTCCAAGAGCAAATGAGCGCTGTTTATCTGGCACACACCTGTAAACAAGATTTGCAGTTTAAGACTTGGCAAACAACTTTTAACTGTTCTGTTTTTCTGCTTTGTCCCTCAGTGAATATGCTTTGTCTTAATACTCCCTTTAACATGTTAGTTGCAGAGAGTTTTAGAAAACCAGTATGCAGAACAAGTAAGCAAATAACTTCAAAAGGTATTTTGACAAGAGAAACTCCAATTTCTCCAAGAATTTTAGGCTAAACTAGTTTAACAAACAGTATAAACAAAAAGCTAGCTTACCAGCAGCACCCTAATAATACTATTGAGCATCTTTTTTCCACAGAAAAACCAAGAAAATAAAGGACAGTGCTAGAATGCAATCTTGAGCTACTATTCCTAAAGAAGCAATAGACTAACCAAGACTTCAGCACAGCACAAGCTGCTGTATTTCCCATAACCTTTATGTGTAGTTACCTGACCTTACAATTAATCAGTTCTGGCCTATGTTATACAAATCAACATGTTGCTCTAATAACTACCAAAATTTACCTCCTTATCACCTACCTATTTCTTTCAGATATTTCACCAGCAACACTTTTCTCCTGCCAGTGCCTTAAAGATACTACAATAAAGATTAAATACAGCCTAACTTCATTTAGCAGTTTAGTTTCAGCACTGTTTTCTTTAACAAACTATCTTTGAGGCCGTGTCACTGCTAAGAAGACTTTATTATTTAAATATTAGAATCATACAATCATAGAATAGCTAGGGTTGGAAAGGACCTTAAGATCATCTAGTTCCAACTCCCCTGCCATAGGCAAGGACATCTCTCCTTAGACCATATCACCCAAGACTCCATCCAACCTGGCCTTGAACACTGCCAGGGATGAAGCATTCACAACTCTTCGTGCAATCTATTCCAGTGCTTCAGCACACTCACAGTAAAGAACTTCTTCCTTATATCTAACTTGAACTTCCCCTTTTTAAATTTGAACCCATCACCCCTTGTCCTATCACTACACTCCCTAATGAAGAGCCCCTCTCCAGCACCCTTGTAGGCCCCCTTCAGATACTGGAAGGCTGCTATGAGTTCTTATATTCAGGAGTTATTCCATCATTCTGGATTAAGTATGACAACCAGAGAAAAACATCCAAGATGAGAGATTATGAGCAGCCATTGTTAGGATCTCCATACCCATATAGGAAAGCAGAGGAAAGAATTAGTTTTGCATAGTGTGGGTTGTTATTTCTACCACTAGAACATTTTCAGAAACACATGGGTTTAAACGTGTAGCTACACAAAACAGGCCTGCTGAAAAATTATCAGAACATAGTGTAGTACTTTATTCCAGATTTAGGTATTTAAATTAGGGTTTGCACATTTAAACTGCTCTACAGTCTTCCATAAAAACTGTTTCACCATTTCAGTTGAAGTATACAAAGATAAAAAATCCTAAGTGCTTAGAACTATCCAAATAAAACTATGACTATAAAACTACGTCAGCTCAGATTTGAAGATGCAACACTTCACGTCATTCTGACTTTATGCTAACCCAGCAAACTGTTAATTCCAAGCTGTTAATTCCCAATTTACACCAACCCTGAACTAGAAGCTTCTACAAATCACTGTTGCAGTGTATCATTCCCCTCCTGAACTCCCTACCTAGAAAGCTGTAAAAAGAGCATCTAATCATACCCTCCCAAAGCATCACATGTATACTGCATGTATTCCTACGCATCATGAACTTTTTTCTCTCTAGAAGTATTAGAGGTACAAGTTAGATTTCAACATAAAGTAAAAGAGCTTTACTTTAAGAATGAGGTCCATGTATTTAGGAAAAAAAGAAGATTTAGCTTTCTTGCATATGAATTTCTCCAATCTGAAAGAGTCAAACCACTGGTTAACAGCCGTATAAGTGCTGTCATATTTTATACTATAGACTACCATACATATAAGATCAGCATCATGTGAAAGGTAGTCTACGGTTCTCAACAAACTTCAATTTCTCAAGTCAGAACTCTGAACTGAGACAGGAATCAGAGGTTGAGAATACAAGACTGGTTGTTATTTTGTTCTTTTCCTGGTACAATTTGAAATCCTGGCACACAGGATTTCACAGGCCAGTTTCATATTTTCTTTATCCACGCATATCATACATTTATTCCTTCTTGCTTTGAAAGAAACAGAGGAGTGCTCCCATGAAAGTGGGATTTCACCACAAGTAGAAAAGATGTAGAAATGTTAAATCTACTAACCAAATGTAATTACAGAACTAGTGAACAATGGTATGACTCTCTGCTTCAAGAGCTGCTTGCTTACTACACAAAGTACTAAAACAAGAAGTCCCTTGCACATTGGTTCAAGTCCACATTCCAAAGCAAAACAGATTAGTATGTTTCACTGATCTAAGCTTTCACAAGAAATCTACCTATTTTTCAGCTCCAAAAAGTGTACCTGAGAATGGCCACAGTTGTTGGAGTAACAGCCATAAATGTAAAAACAACAGCAAAAAAAAAGAAGGTCAGGAATAAAGGTAAAAGTTTGCATTGTGTTGGACATTTCCCAGAGACAGCTTCATAGAAGAGGTCTTCTAAACCAGTTTGTCTTTCTGGTTTCCCAATACAGGAACAGTTGTGGTACATCTACAAATAATTTTTAAAACAAAGATTAGGTCATGAATGACATTAAGTAATACTAATATGGCAGATGTTAATTGGGTTAGCAACACACTGGACACAAGGAATAACTCCTGACTTTACCATAGGAGAAACAGTCCATCTACTGATGATTATATGACACTGTAACCTTCCTTTTTAAAACTGGTTCAGCAGAGCTTGACTGATCCAGCTCACCTGAGCAAAAGGTATTTTTGGTTTTGTGATCTAAAGACTGTTATAGTCTCCATTTTGTGTGGAGCAAGTTTCTAGGTACAAGCATTAAAATAAAAACCCACACAGTTCTGACAAAACAAACCTTAAAACTAAGATTTTAGAGTTAGTGGCATGATGATATGCAGTACATAATATTATACAAAAATACGAATGACCACATCTATTGCAAAAAAAAAAAAAACTATACGGAAAATAAACATTTTTCGAGTTCATTAATACTTTGTGAAAATCTCCCTGAGTTAGTCAGACCAGCATGAGGGAAGGAAAGGAGCTCAGCCAAACATAAATTATAAAAATCAAGCAAGCAGCAAAATAATTTTGAAGAGAGCTTTGAATTGACTGAGCTAGTTTCAACCTAGGTATGCACTCCCATTGATGGGGAAAGCTCAGCGTAGGGACAGGAGTATGTAAAAGAGACCAGCAGCAGGAATCACACTGGCATTGCGACTGAACTTTGTATTGAAATTGCTGGTTTACTAAGTGTAACTTATACTTGTGTTTTCAGCATATTTTTATCACACTGCTAAGTCAAATCCTGTGTAACATCATCTGTCACAAGTAAATTTGATATTACACCTTACATCCCCACAAGTGGAATATCTAAAAGCACCTGGTCAGAGTATTAGACAGTGACACATATCAACATTGATCCTACTTAGATATGCATTTCCAATCCACATCCATTTTTCTTGTAGCAACTATCACTGATTCAAGAATACCATGATTTGCTGTCATACTAAGGCAAGAATATTTTCAATACAGAATGTATTTTGCAGGTAACCAGAACAGACCATGTTAGCTACCTTCATAGTATAAAGTACCTTTTTCATCTTGTTAATAACAAGTGATGCACATCCTGCGAAACAAGGAGAGAAGTACTGAACTTCATCTCTGCCACAAACTGGGTAATACATAGACCGTGAACATCCACAGTTAGCATTGCATGGCGCTGTTAAGTTATGTAGCATGCCTGTTCTGAAAGGTAAAAGTTAATAGGCTTTTAATAAAGTAACTTAAAACCAGAAGCCATATAAATAAGTAATGCAGTATTTACAGAATAAATCTCAAAATAGTGAGATGGTTTATGCAAAGTGGCTTATGCACTTTGTTTAAAAATAAGCCACGTTCTTAGTACTTACAACTCTTCCCATTTATTCTATACCAAGTTATTTTTGTACTATTATTCCTTCCATAGGTTATTCCTCCAATTTTCATTCCACAAAGCGGATGACAAAACTGAGTCTCAACATGATTCTTGTATCATCTCCTCCCTTTCCCACACTCATTAATTTGAATTTGTTCAATTTACATTTAAAAAAAAAATGAGGAAGACTAAAAGCTGTATTTGGTGTTATTTATTCTACTGATCACATTCCAAAGTTTTTTCCATGCTTTGGATTAAAGTTCACTTGCAAACCCACTGCATTTCAGTATTTTTAACACTGTTACACAGACATCTACATTGTTAAAGCATCAAGATGGCTGCACATGCTAAATGCAGAGCGGTACGACATACAAAGTCTTATCACACCCACAAGGCCCTCTAAAATGTTCTCACTGTTTCAGGAATAACTAATGAACAGAACTTAATTTAGCTCTTGCTTATTATAACTACTCTCAATTTAGACATTTACTTCCAGTATAGGCTGTAGTATGGTTGTATTTGAAGTAGCCCCACTTTATTATAAGTGGGGCTTTATTATAAGTGGGGCTAAATAAAATATTAGTTTGTGATGTGAGGGATCTTCTTAAGTTTTAACTGAAGAAAATAGGTTACACACCTTGATTTTCCAACAGTGCATTACTAAGTAAAGAAGTTTCATAGGTTAAGAGTTCAGTCAGCTGATACCAGGATACTAACGCTGTCAATAATTTAAATATTGTACTATCAACTGAAAGTTCCAGATTCGCTACCTAAAAGCCAGATTTCTTCAAGAGAAATTAAAATGGGCACAAATACTAAATGGAGAAATAATTTATCTAAGAATTAAGGAGATTACTTACATAGAATTCAAAGTGCACATGAAATATTAGGGATATCATAACTACCAATATACTTAGTGTGATTGTAGTACAGTTGAATCCTATTAAGTTACATTAGTTCATTCTTCATAGATAGAAGAATCAAAGTTAGTTTGCTTTGGCTTAATGCACTACAGTGAACCATAAATTCACTAATCACAGATTTGTTTGCACAGAGACTCATTAACCTATGAGGCATGTCAAGCCTAGAAGTATGTGATCAATTCAGTAGCAACATTTGTTCTGTTTACATAAGCAGACAACATCTCTGTTCCCTGACCTACAAAAAGGGACTAAAAATAATTATGCATAGTTAGAGGAAAATATTAACATACACAAGAAATACAATTTAGTGTAGGCTCTTCTGACATGCAACTTGTTCTAACATCTCTTTTCTAAAGAGGCCTAGCAGATGAGATCATTAAGTGGTCTTCAAAATCTCTATACGTTGGGTATTCTTTCACAGCAAAGCAAAACAAGGAGTACCAGAGACCCGCTGGAATGCATCAAACTACAGAAGTAGTCAGTGCATTTCTATTTCTTCAAGTTTTCAAGGAAATACTGGGCAAAAGAATTTGACAAAAAAAACAAACCAAAACAAACTTGAAGGTTTTAATAGATAAAATAATCCACACTAGTTCTGTTTATAGCCTTATCTAGTAATAAGCAAAGTTACTACAAACAATATATGTTGTTCACTAAAATATGGACTCAAAAGTGACCCTGTACTCGTGTGGTTCTAGCACTGAATTTACAGAAGCCTTCCCCACTCCCCAGCTCCAAGCTGTTTTTCAAAAGAAAGAGAATGCTTGCCATTAAGGATTTTAAAATCTCCACAAAAATTTATTTTCATCCATTTCCAACTCAACTCTCAGAACACTCTCGTAATTTATTATTTCAGAAGAATTTGTTCAATAACATAAGCAGGAATCAGGTATCTGTCTACTCTTCCACAAGCTTATAAATTTGTTAAAGCTTCTAGTACATATTTTAGCAGCTTGTTGCTTCATGGAAAGCAGTTGCAGAACAGGCCGCTATTATCATCACTATTATACATCAGTGCCACTATTTTGACACAGGTTGCATATCCAACAACCTACAGTCCAACATGTAACACTGAATTACATAAAACTGAGCCACTGCTTATAATGGATACTGAGCGGAGAGTTATTTCAGGACTAATAAACTCCAAATGTCATCTATATAAACATAATGCATATGACAGGTCTTCAGCAACAGCTAACCCACACAACTGCTAAAGTTACATGAAACTATTAAACACAAGTCAACTGTATTTAATTGAGGAAGAAAATCTATTCAGCTGTACCTTTTGTCAGCTGCTCATTACCACAGCACTTGGTATAGGAATCTAAATAGATAGCTTCACATACTATTTTCTATAGAACTTCCTCAGTATTCAGCTACTGAATATAGATTCTTTTGCTCAATCTGTAACTATAAACTTTCCACAACCAGTGCCTGCATCCTCACTATCACAGTTCTGAAGCGTCCACAGTAATCTTACAGCTAGCATTTTTTCACATTAAGGTAGAGCCATGTTTTAAGCATCAAATGCCAACCCTGACCTTTGATTTTCCTGTCAATTGATACATCAAGTCGTAAAGATGAAAGATGAAATCAGAATGAGCATTAACTTTGCTTTAAGAAGAAGGAAGTACAAATGAACTGTTAAGGTATCATGGCATTAAATTTCTACTCTTAGAGAACTGGAAGACTAATGAACTGCCTTCAATCACAACTGTCTCCAAGCCAGTTTCTGTCCTGTTAACCTAAGGTTACTAATTTTACTCATTTTACATTTACCTAAATGAGACACCTCGAAAATGTCTGATTAGTCTTTCATGTCACTATTTTGGGGAAATTTTTGTCATGTATCAGTTATGTTTATGTCAATGATACCCTTGACGGATCTAGGAAAAATTAATAGACCTCATATTGTGTGAATTTTGTGCACTTAGTTGCCTCAGTGCGCAAGACGTGACTTTCCTACATTCTTCCATTTGTTATGTTTATATTAAGTCAGTCAAAAAGCATGACAATGCCAAGTAAAGAAACCATATGTCTGCTTATTAGATGTTTACCATTTTTTCTAGAAGTATTACCTATATGCATTAGAAGCTACAAAACTAACTCCCTCCCTCAACCCATCTTCTGTATTTTCATTACATACTTCATGCTACTGCGTCAGTAAAGCGCAGAGACACTCTTCCCCATCCTAGGACTCAAATACCTTTTTATGTGTTGAAGCATAGCTTAGAGATTCAGGTTTTGTACAAGATAGTGGTGCCTAACCCTTTGTTAAAATGTGGGATTTGGAAAAAACAAAAAAGTATTGTTAAGTTACTCACACAGTAAGTTACACAGCAGGCTGCTCATACTTATGATATTTTATTTTTTTTTTTCAAATGGCAGCTAGTCCCTAGCTACCAGTCTACTAGAGTTATTTTGCACAGCAGCATCTGGCTCTTTGGCAGACCTTCAAACAGCTGGAGTTGCCTCTGGCTCTGTCAACTCATGACAGAATAGCTGACCATTTGAGAGCACAGTTTTGGCACAGCTATCTATCTTCCTCTACTTTTAAACACTGCTCACACTATGGAAGTGTGTGCTATTTAAAACTATGAGAATTGAGAAATCATAATCTTATAATTAATGCCTTAATAAGGCAAGATTAGACATTCTATACAACATGGTACCTATGATGGGGATGTAATCACATACATTCAATGTTGAAGTTATAAAACAAGCAGACCTAGAAATCCATTCTCTAAAGAACGCTTATCACAGCAGATATTGATTTTTTTAATCTTGCTTCATTTTTGCTTTCTGACTCTTTTTCTCCACCACTGTACTGGTTTCCAGAATAAGCTTTGTTCACAGAAACAGGAAGAACATTCATCCTAGAATTCTTGTTACAATTACTACAAATATCTAAAGATGTGCAATACACTACATTCTTATAAGGAATAAGAATTGTGTTGTTTAAGGGAAAGCACGTATTTTTGGAGAAGTCTTCCTATACATGTTAGACAAAAGTATTTTTAAATATGCTTCAGTTAGCCATATTACTCCACTAATTTTATTCTTCAAGTTGTGTCACTGAGCTATGCTCTCTTGGACATTAAATTTCAATCTCTATCAGCCATCTTACCAGGAAAAAAAAAAACAGCTTTCACTGTAAACGGAGGCTAGATATGCTAGAACCTGATGCTACAATAATGTCTTTGTTTTTCTAGGGAAAAATCTGCAATCAGTGTAACCTGCAGTTCACTTCAGGGCTCTCATGAAAATGTTGACAAGCAGACTTGAAAACTGCCAAGATTGGCAAGAGCTGGTTAATAACACCAAATACAAAAAGACAAGCTACTTCTGCAGAGCTAGAAAATTAGCTTTAGTCAATACCATGGCTACACCTAAAATGGTTACAGAAGTTGGAATTTTTGACAAGCAGGAAATGTCTGCTCAGAACAGTTTGCAGGCAATGTATTATTACATTTTATTAATCATCTATTATACAAAGATTCCATGAACAAGGTTTTAGAGTTCCATAAAGCACTTCCATTTCACACATAAAGGCAAAATATGACATTTTTAAAGGCTTTGCATTCTGTGAAGTAGCTTACTTATTTTAAACTTTATTACCACACCCAAGAGTTCATTAAAATATATTTACCCATTATACGTTTCAGAGACACCTGCGAAAGGTTCATTCCCACATTTAGCAAATAAAAACACTGTGTTTAATAGTAGGGCCACTGAACAAGTGCCTATCATGAACTTGATTATGCTTTTGCAATCCATTTTGCACTTGGAAACCAAGATGCCACTTACGACTTGGCCTAGTGCTGCTGCTGGAATTAATACAAGCCCTAGAGGAAAACAAGACACCAGCAATTACATAAAAATGAAAGATATAATTAGTGAAACAATCTAGAATGCAATTTTATCCTAAGGAAAAAGAAAAAAAAAAATAATAAAATCACAGAAGTTACCTGTATCTTAAAATGAAGTCCATGTGATGTCATTTTCAAACCATCTTACTAGAATCTGTTAACATGAGCAATTTATTCTGCCTTCTCATTATCTTTAGCCTTTCCAGAAGTTCAACTTGATAGCATAATTGATTTACAGTCATCCAAAACCCAAGTTCAACATAGCAAAACTAAATTACTTAAAAAGTACTACATACTGGACAGGAATCTCTGAGCCACTTCATGAAAATAGGTAATGCTCTTTCATTGTTTCAGTCCATTCTTCATATTCACGTTAATTGTAATACATTCATATTTTGAACTTTTTAATAAAAAAACATAATCACCACTATACAAGAGACAGCACAAGATAGAGTAAATCATCTACATAAAGATTACAAAAAAATAGATTAGAAAGTCTAGAACAGTGGGTCAGTTTCGCTGTCCATATAACCCAAAATGATTAATCCTCTTCACACTATTAGGACTCCAGATACATATCTGAGCATTTTTATGGCTAATCTACAATACCACACAGAACTCAGTTTACCATGCAGTGACGTGAGACATCTATTTTCAAAGACAGTTGAGGTACAGTGGCAGAACTGCACAGGCCACATACACAGAGTCAAAGGCGGTTTAAGTACTTAACACAGTCATTGGTAACAGCGAGACTAGCTAGCTCAACATTAGTTCAGGTACAGCTAGCTTTCAAAATCAGCGTAGGCATTTAAAGCTGTACGTTTGGTTAAAGCTATCAATATTTTCCACTCAGAAATTCTATAGGCAATAGCGTATAGCTCTATAGACAAAGGAATATCTTGTTTTCCACTTCACTGCTGAATACTGTTTAACGATTGAGTATGTAATCCAATGAATTTCTATGTAAAACTTGCAAATACTCAATTTTGAAGCTATGATGTCTGAATAGGGGAAGTACTATCTAGTATTATCCAGGGAAATAAGTAATTCAGAAAGTGCCTCCCAAGGGTTATTTCTCTTAGAACACTTCAACTAGCATATGCTTACATTGCAGCACTATACAGCTGAGGTAATTTAGCAAGACGCATTCCAGAAATATTAAGTCTGCCACACTGTAAGCATCTGTGGCCTATCTGCCTTGATCTGGATGCTGCTCTTTAGAAGTAATTGTGTCAGAGTTAATCATGTAACTCTACTTAGTGTACCTCTTCCATCAGAGTTTTTCATTTGTTTCTCCAATATTCAGCTTTTCCTAATCTTCCTCTTTTCTACCTCTCTGTTCCGCATACTGGATAATGGGAGTAAGCAACAACAAGGCAACCATAGAAGCAGCTGCACAGTAATCTTATAATACAACCCGATTAGTCATTTTATGGTAAAGCTGTATCACTGTAACATAGTAGAACTGAAGAATGGAAAAGCCAGGTCAAGCCCTGGCTTACTTGTGGTAAACTGCTTTTTTTCCAGCTGCCTTTCATAGGCAGTAGGGACTAAGGCTTAATGTTCCTTCAGCTGATTTTTAATCAGGAAAAATAAATGTTTTTTAACAAGAAGAAATAAACTATGGTTACTATCAGATAATGATTAGATATGCACTCTTGGTGAATTAATCTCACAGGACAGGCAAGAAAATATAAAAATGTAATTTCTGCTATGAAAGCCGCATTTCATGTAAGTCTATTCACAATATCTTGACAAACATCTTGACAAACACAAGATGCCTATAAAAACTATAATGTTAATGAGGTGTTCAGCACAAATGAACTGAACATGTAAAAATGAAAAGCCGCATTACCTGCAAGAGTTGCTGAAAAACTTGATGTTTTCCCAAACTGATTTTCTATCAACTTTGGTAGAAATGTGGCGAAGCCTGTGGCAACTAAAGCTTCTGAAGTACTGGCTATTATTAGACTCATAAGCACTGGATTTTTCAACAGTATCTATGGGGGGAAATTAGCATTATACTCCAAGTTATTTCATTGTAGTACCATGTAAACTAGAAGTCACTATATTTTAAAGCAGATACTCTCATTTGGAACTTTACTAATATGCTTTTCTTACTTTAACAGTCCTAAGCATCAACAAAATGAATATGCATTAGATTACCAGTAGCACTGGAGACTTACTTATCACAATACAAAAAAAGCAATTACCTTTCTCAATATTTATGTTTTACCTGAAGAAAAAAAACAAAAAAACACAAAAACAACAAAAAAACCAAACAAAAAACCCAAACAAAAAATAACACAAAACACCATTTCTCAGAATATATCAGTTTTTGTAAAATCACGATTCCCTTACCAGGAGAGCCACGGGAAAGTCTTTAAAGCTTTTTCCAATATTCTGGGCCTCAACAAGCAGCTCACTTCCATCATCATGTGTTTCAGAGATCTTTTCAGACTGTACTTTTGCTGTTCCTACAAATGGACATATTTATTGACAAAAAAACCATTGAAAACCTGTGCTCTTGGGCTTGAAGTCAGAAAAAACAAAGTGTTTACTTGACTTCACAAAACTAGCTTAGACATTTTAGGTATTCTTGACTATTTTACTGGTATAGATCCGTAAAAATATCAACAACATACTGCTGCAGAAAGAAGAATTTGGCTGAAAGCATCATGCTTCCACTAGAAGGCCTTGTCTGTAAGAAGGTATTAGAAATATACTAAGAATTTCAAACTATCCTTAAACTCATTTAATTTTATTTTTCTTTTTTTAGTTGTCCACACATACTCCACAGGTCCCTACTCCATCGTTTCTTTTTCTCCATCATTTCTCTTTCCAGGCAAGCACAATACATTCCTTTAGATGCTCTTCCAAGAGACTCCTAGATAATAACTACCTGAACAGAAATCATATTAAACTTATTTTTTAGAAGACTGCTCTGGGATACTTTGATTCATGTTTTATTATTCCACCCAAAATAACAAGGCAACAAAGTGAAAGACAATAATGCATGAAAGACAATAATGCATGCATGTGCTAACTCAATGAAATTTCCTTATGTCTCTTGATGGGTAACACAGTATCTTCAAATATAGTCCTGGGTGATCAGCTGCAAGCACCTTCCAAATTGTGACAATCACTTTCCATGCTCTACCGGTTTCCAGTGCTACCATATATCATTACATTACATACACAAAGAAAGCCCTAATTTGCTTGTTTTAAAGGCTGTGTATTGGAAACAAGTTATTTATCATAGGTTTTAGCCAAAAACAGTTAACTGATGAACAGGAAAAAAAAAAAAAAAAAAAAAAACCAAAAAAAAAAAAAAATAAATCACCCCACCAGCCTGTAAACCACAAGTAAAACAAATCTCTCTTCCAAGGTAGCCCATTATTTTTAAATGTTTACCTGGTAGGTATTTTGGAAAGCATGAAAAAGGTATTATAAGAGGCCAAATTGCGACAAAGCATACAAGAAATCCTATCCACCATGCTCCAAGCCAACGTGGGTCATCTGGATCCATCTCTGTACTAGAAAAATAATTTGCAAAAGGTAGGTTTACAATTTGCGAATTCAAATCAGCAATTTCAGATGTCAGTGAGCTAGATCTTCTGTTTGTTTTCAACACTAGTTTAACTAAAGGCATTTCAATTTTGTAATTTTTTTGTTTTCTACATGTATTTAATTTATTGGTGGCTTGTTTAAAGCACAATCACCAGCTCTATTATAATACTGCATTCTATTAAATATAGCTTTCAACTCAGTCAAATTCATTCTGATTTGAAAGTCACTATTTCACCCTAATTTCAAGATTCTGCAGCATGAAGATACTGAGAAAAATGTTTTTAGAAATAATCAAAGTCAATGAGTTAAGTGAAAGACAGTACAGAAGTTCAGAGTATAACTGCATAAGTCTCCAAAAGAGAGGAAATAAAAACACAAATGAAGTTGTTGGATAGTAATACAGTTTCTGTCATTTTTCGAATACTTAACTGGTAAGTTTTCTAGCAAGCTCTTCCCCAGAAGGTAAGCAGCAGTATCCTACTCCCCATATCCCACCTCAGGGAAACTTTCTGCACAATAAATCAGTAGTTGCAATCTAACCTTACATTAGCAACTCATCAGAAGATAACGTATTTTTTGTTAATCATCTTTAAAACAGCCAGCATCTCAAAAAGCTAGAACAAAGTACTTGCACTACAGAGAAACTCTCACACACAATGGAGTGACTACTCACTCTGGGAAGTAACTCATTTGCTAGAAGCCCTTGTGAAGGTACCTTGTTACCAAGTTAAAGAAGCTCTTGAAAATACAGTATTTTCCAAACAAAACCACTTTTTCCTCCTTACATGGAGAAAAGATGAAGTTTTTAATAAGAATTAATAGGGAAAGAACACAGAAAGCAAAAGACTAAATTGTATCCTGCCTTTCTGGGATCTCGATATCAATATAAATATTAAGTAGCTGTCCTCCTAAGACGTAGCCAACAGCGGGACCCAGCAGTGACATGGCATAGCCAATTCCTAGAAGACAAAATACATCAAGTTCACCATACATTTTTAAAGCTTTGTTTTAAGACACCCTGAATCAGCTTAGGACCAAATGGTTTCTGTACCTCAATCTGATTTTTTACTGTCATACTTCAACTATAGCATGTAGAAGACAAAATCTGTACTCGTCTCTTAACAAGAAATCTGCAGCTCTGATTAAAAGCTGCAACTCAGAGGTTCAACTTGATGCAACTCTTCAGGTTGAGGAATCTGAATTTCTCACTTGTTTCCAAAGTTGCTTCCTCACTATTTAGTATTATTTCATGCTCTTTAGACAGCAAGAGGAGTGGGGGTGGGGAAGGAGTGGAAGAGGAGGAAGGGACACAGAAGGGGACTTAAAAGTATCAGTAAGTAAAATAAACATTCAGTTGTCATATCCCAGGTTTTCCTGTATTTTGGAAATAATGACATGCTGAAAGATCTTTCCAATGGAAGTCCACATTCAATCTACAGAACATCAAACCTAGCCAGGAAGGTGCCTATTTCTTCCTACAGACCATTCAGTTTAAATTACCATTTGGAATTGCTTAACTTTTTATTGGCTTTAGATGCAGATAACTCAGTTCAGCAAGAGGAGAACATACATGAAAATGCACCCAGCTTCAGAACAGAAAGAAACTACACTACCAACCTACAAGCTTCAAGCTTACATTTTAAGATGCTAGGAGCTATTTGCAGACACTAAAAGAAAGTTTTAGTTTGCTTCTTTTTGCTCCCTTGTACAATTCTTCTCACATTAGGCAAAGCAACACAATGTATTTTAAATCAATACTTTCCATAAAAGTAAGAAAAATACTTTAGCTGCCTGCCCATTCACTTGCATTTTAGTTTTGTTATACTGGACAGTATATAAACTGAGTTCTTCTGAACTCGGCAGTTGTCTGAAGATTGCACAAGCCTGAATTTACTGCATTGGTCTGTTATTTTTAAGTTTGAACAGTGACACCATTCTTCTAGTAGTTTTCAGGCTACTTCATGATCCCTTCATCACTCAGACACCTGTAATTCTACTCTATTTACTTCACTGGCCTCAGAGGAAACTAATGAAAGTGTAATCTTCTCTCTCAATACAAAAAACCAGGAAAAATAGAAGTTGCCTTTGTTATTTAAGATTTAACATATGCAACTACTCTATTTGTTGACATCAAATTAAGTGGCTTGTCTAGAACAATTAAGCAAGAACTGTATGCAAATAGATGATGATTTTGATTTTGCCCCCTAGAAATATTGATTTAGTCTGGAAAACAGTCCAGGAATCTAAGATGCTTTCAATTCCTCCTGCAGTTACCAGTACAGCTAACATACTTTCACCAGCTTACACCTAAAACAGGGATAACAGTAAACACCTTCATATCCACAGAAAACATACCTATACTACAATGAACTTGGCAGTAAAAATGCACATAACCAAAAGAATGCCGATTAAGAAAAATTGAAAACCACTGCAAAGAAACACTACTCTTTTGTTTTCAAACAGCTCCACAGTAAAGACACAATCTGTTTACTGTCAATTAAGGAAAGATACTTCCACTATTTCCTCCTGAAGTGCCAAATTTGTACATGGCTAGAGAACTACACTGATCACATGATGCACAGGAGTGCTGCTCCACTGAGGGGACAGACTACTTTTAGAAGGTAAATAAATAAATCTGATACAGGATACAATAAGGTCTGGCTACTAACCTGATACACAGTAGTTCTCGAAGACTGATAGTAAAGTTTCTCTACAGCTCATTCTGTTCTTGACAGGCAGGCTATATTAGCCACTTAATCACCTTAAATTACTGACAAGAAAAATAGCAAGAGACGTACAAAGTAGCCTTACCACACTCCGTAGCACAAGTATTGACAAGGCTTGGCATTTACACCAGATTACTACCAGACACGCACAGTAGCCAATATAGAAACACTATGCATCTAAGTAAACAATGACAAGACAGATCTAGTTAGAGAAATTCATAAAGACATTTCAAACGCATTGCAGTCTATGACCTATCCAGACAATATAAGTAGTTTTAAAAGTTACCTATATAAAGGGAAGACTTGTGTTTTGCAACACTATCATCAATAAAAGCTGTCCCCAAAGTATATAGCGGTGTTCCTCCAACTCCCAGCATCAGCTGTCCCAGCATAAAGACGTACAGATAGCTGGAAAGTGAAGACATTGCACTGGCACTGCAAGTGAAGTTATCAGACCTTGTTCCTGGAATTTGACATGTGTCTGCAAGACAGAGAGCAAGACTTTAAAATTCTGTTTCCAAGCTTGTCACAGTCTAACTGAAGAAAATAAAATACAAAACAAAACAAAAAAAACACACAAACAAAAAAAAACAACAACAAACAAACAACTGGGGAAAAAAAACCAAAACAAAACAAAAAAAAAACCCAAAACATACACAAAAACCCTAAAAAGCAAAAAAACCTATACTGAAAGCTAAACGACATATGAAGTACTCTGCACACAATTCTCATTTTCAGGCCTAGTAATATACCCCAATTGACAGTGATATCATATCCCCCAAAAGAAATACTATTATGGCTCGGGGTTTTTTTCCTTACCAGGAAGGAAAGATGAATAAAATAGGCTTATTAAAACACTTTGGCTTTTTGAAAGTATTATTGACCAAACATGAAAAACAAACAAAGCAAGCCAAACCTGTCAAACTGTCATGCAATAGGTTAGTGAATACTCCTAGGAAACAGACACTTAATTTTGTTCTTGTACCTTTTAATGATTCTGAGAGCACTAAGAACTTCTGCCCTTAAGTGACAGAACAGACTGGATAACCTAAGGGAAGTTGGACTGCTGGAGAGAAAAGTGCAGTTGTCAGTCACAAGCAAAGATAATCCTCTCTTCTCATACACTCTTTTGATAAGTATTTCTCATGGAAAAATAACCCAAAAACTTAAAACCCCACACCACTAACGTTCATGAGTCACACACTGCTGTATCTCCAGAATAAGAAGTTAATGTAAAGCTTTTGAAATTGTCCAGACATACAGCCTGAGGTTGCATCTGCTCCTGTCATGCTTGGCATTATAAGGATGGAAGAGAAAAGAGTGAAGACAGGGAGTAGGTTTTATCTTCTCCTTGCCCTTGCTATCACTGCACTTTTAGCAGCAGACACCCCAGGGACAAGATCAAAGGAGGATCATGGCTCTTTTCAGATTTGTCTACAGAAAAACACACAACCCTAAAGAAGAGGACAAATCCATCAGTGTGGTAGAAACAAGCCACATTGAACAAATATATGAAAGCATGCTTCAGATTAAGTAAGTACACCAATTAGTTCTCAATACCTTATTACAAAATTATTACATGATTTTTCTCAGGTTGTTTTACATTTAAAAACACTTCTGACTTTAAGCAAACAAAGGGCTAACTTGTTCACACTTTGGTCTCACAGGATATAAAATGTAAGGAAGTACCTGCCACACAGCAAATACTTAAAAAGAACTGTCTACACTGATGTTATAAATGCATCCATGGGCTTTATCATGGCTTCCTCCTGAAGGGACAACATCAGAGTGGAAGCGCAATCATGTAACACACAACAGGTGACTCAGTGCTGTTGCACAGAAACTGGCCAATACAGAGCAATGGGAAATTCTCACTTCAAGTGGAGGAATCATTAAAATTTTCATTTCTTTCCACTTTTGAACAATACCCATTTTAATACTATACAAAAGCAGCACAGGGAACAGCTTATTATGAATCACTACTCTGAAGACTAAAGGTTTTGACAATAAATGGAAAATATACTCTTATTTGCTTTCTTTTACAGCAAGGTCCAACACCTGGGTAGGGGCAATCCCAGGCACAGCCACAGGTTGGGTAGAGAAGAGATTCAGAGCAGCCCTGTGAAGAAAGACTTGGGGGTGTTGGCTGAAGAGAAAATGAACATAAGCCAGCTTCAGTGTGCACTTGCAGCCCAGAAACCAACCATATCCTGGGCTGCATCAAAAGAAGTGTGACCAGCAGATCAAAGGAGGTGATCCTGCCCCTCTACTCTGCCATCATCAGACCCCACTAGCACTACTGTTCTGGCACCCTCAACATAAGAATGACATGGACCTGCTGGTACAAGTCCACAGAAGGGCTACAAGGATGATCAGAGGACTGGAGCACCTCATATACAAAGACAGGCTAAGAAAGCTGGGACTGTTAAGTCTGGAGAACAGAAGCTGTGCGGAGACCTCATAGCAGCCTTCCAGTATCTGAAGGGAGCCTATAAGGATGCTGGGGAGGGACTCTTCATCAGGGACTGTAGTGATAGGACGAGGGGTAATGTGTTTAAACTTAAAACGGGAAGTTCTTTACTGTGAGGATGGTGAGGCACTGGAACTGCTCCATCCCTGGCAGTGTTTGAGGCCAGGTTGGATGGGGTCTTGGGTGACTTGGTCTAAGGAGAAGTGTCCCTGCCCATGGCAGTGAGGTTGGAACTAGAAGATCTTAAGGTCCTTTCCAACCCCAACATATAATGCTATGATTCCTCTTTTCCAAAGGAAATTAAGTCTTTCAATCAGATTAACTTTGTAGTACTTAAATGCACAGCATCTAAAAACAATTATAAAAAAATATGTCCTGCAATATGTGGTTAACATACGCATATTCATGTGCAGCGCATATATATGCACTATACCTGCAGTTGTAAGTTAACCTCTAATACCTACTGAGCTAGTCTAAAACAGCATCTAGATAGCTATTTTATTGTAGCACACAAACAACAGGAACTTGTTAAAATATACCCATCAGAAAAAAAGTAACACAGAGCAAGAAAATACTACAAATGATGCTAATGACAAAAGTGTAGCCTAATTTGATCTTCACAAAGTAAGTAGATTGTGTAGGGTAATATAAATCAAACTCTTGACAGAATGTGGCTCTTCACGAATTCCCATCTCCACCCACACTGTCTCAGGCTTTTAGACTGACATGAACTAATTGATTATAGACACTTTCACTTTTGTAGCTGTTCAATTTGTATGCCCTAGGAAATTTATCTTCCTATTGATGTGAAAAGTTTACCACATTAGTTTGTTTTCAGAATCACATAATCAGAGGTAACTACAAAATTAAGAAAACCATCAACATGCACTTTAATACAATCATCGTACTCTTATTTGTTACCAGACTTGGGGTTTCTTTTAAGTCACCAAGTACACATGCACTTGCTGAGTGGAGTCACAGACTATATTTTATGTTCCCAAGAAACATTTTAAAAGCAAAGATCATTTACCACAAAGCTAAGAGTACCAGTCTTGTACCAGTCAAAGGTTTAAGCATATTATCAAAGTGACACAGGTTAAATCTAACCTGGATTAGATCCATAAACCTGTTTGCTGCTGTCATAAGAACAATGGTGAGAAGGTACTGCCTTTTTACAACCAAGAGACTCCAACCTTAACTAAGAAAAACTCTGGGAGAAGTTTAAGATGGGTGGTTACCATTTTTAACTAGGTTCTCATTAAACTTGTTTTCCTTCTAAAAGTCAGTGGATTAGACTTGCATTTTAAAGAGCAGAACTGCATTAAAGGCATCACCATCCAACAGAGCTCGTCATTATAAACCTTCTTGCATGTTTTAAATTTTCTACCTGAATTCAAGTTATGTAAAGGCCAAAATATACGCAAGTATCTGATACAACATACTAGGCAAGACAGTAGAACCAACTGTGAGATGCTTTACCAATTATATTAGACGTAAGACATACCTCTTGACTTGGTTTTCTTTGTAACCTGAATAGCAGCCAGTAGGTGTTTTTGTTTTGTTTTGTTTTTTCTCTTTTGGCAGGCAGGTAATAGTTCAGACTTGTCATGAGTAAGAAATAAAGAACAGCTTGTTTTCCATTCCTTTATAAACATAAATATGTCTCACCTTTAAGTCTTGAATAGGAAACTCAAAGCTTCAATGGACATGCTGAATGAAGACTTAGTCCTTGTCTCTAAGGGCAGATGTTACAGTATTACAGCACATCTAAGTGCTATAGAGAATTAGGCCAAGCAATGTAGAGAAGAGCAGCACTACTCATTATTTGAGTAATTACATAGTCTCTTCAGAGAGCAAACCCAACAGAAAAACCACAGATATACTGATGATGCAAGACAAAACAGTCAAATTAGAGCAGGGCATCACACACATTCTCTCACCATTAGTACACAAATGCCACAGTCTTCTTCACTCTTAACTTGCCCTTAGCATGTTCTGGGAAGGAAGGTCAATTAATGACCTTCTGAGAAGATTCACTCTCAGACCCTAAATGACTTGTCTATCACCTGAGTCTCCAGTAGAACAGAGAACTGAAGAAAAGTGTTCAAATCAGACTCCCTCTTCTTAGATCACACAACACACATTTCAACTCAAATGGCTAGGGTTTGTTGTTAACAAAGACAGCTCTTTTTTTCCAAAGAAGTCATTCACATCCTCTTACTGAAGAGACTTTTGGAATAATTCAGGTTGGTAGAGGTATCAGGGAGTCATGTTGTCGAACTTAATCCAAACAGTGCCAAACAGAATGCAGATGCTCAGGACATCACCCAGCAAGGTCTTAAAGGTCACCCCAAAACAGACTGCACAGTCTTCCTGAGTAATTTGTTCAGTGCTTGACCAACTTCACAATAAAGTCATCTTCCTTGTGTCAAGTGGAGATATACACTTCACATTTGCTGTAACAGACATCTTTCACAAATTTAAATATGTTTCAATGAGATCCGAGATGGAAGTTTAAAAGCACATTGCTTATAGCATCGGCAGTTTTTAGTTCTCTGTACTATGGGTAATCAAATAACAAATGGTTTCATTACAGACAAACCAGTAGATGGAGCTCCTGACTATCAATATCAGAGCCTGCTGCGACCTATGTAACCTGAAAAAGTTACCAGAACAAATAGCAGAACAAATATATCTGCATTACAAATTTGAGTCTGAAGCTTTTCTAGAGATAAGATACATTTGATGTTGCTAAAAATTTCTGTAAATAGGTAGACCATTGGTTACCTACTCTTTCAATAGCAAACAAACTACCTAAAGAGTGCTATTGTGATAAATATTTCCAATTGAGTGGTTTCATAAAGTAGGATATGTATATACTCAAAATTAAATTAGCCTCTCAAGGTAAAACATAAAAGTTCCAGGAAGTCTGTCAGCCTTATATTGAACACTAGATGTATTTTACATTCCAGACAAGATCTGTTTATTAACCTGGAAGACATCTTAAATACCATGCTAAACCATACTTTGAAGCTGTCCTGCAGGTGAAGCTCACTGTACATGCATATGACAGATGAAAAAAATACTCAAGTAATCATAGAATCATAGAATAGTTAAGGTTGGAAAGGACCTTAAGATCATCTAGTTCCAACCCCCCTTGCCATGGGCAGGATCAACTTGCACCAAACCATGTCACCCAAGGATCACCCAAGGATCAACCTGGCCTTGGGGGAACACCACCAGTGACTCCACTCAGCAAGTGCATGTGTACTTGGTGACTTAAAAGAAACCCCAATGTGGAGCATTCACAGCTTCCCTGGGCATCCCATTCCAGTGCGTCACCACCCTCACAGTAAAGAACTTCTTCCCTATATCCAATCTAAAATTCCCATTTAAGTTTGAACCTGTTACCCCTTGTCCTAGGAACAAGTAGTAACTGTTCAAAAACTTCAATACAAAGCGTCAAATAAAAGATTTTTACAAGGAAAGTGTTCAAGGTGAGGTCCTATTTACTTCTGCAGCTAAACATATGGTTAAGACACTTCATCATCAGAACTAGCTAAACCAGACATCCTATAAAATCATGCACCGTGGTTTATTTAACTGTTAAAGGATGCTGTTATGCACCACCTGCAGATTTGTCATTGTGCAGACATTCCCTGCACTCTGTAGTTATTTATCATTGACAACATTTTGTTTAAGTCAGCTTAAGTCCTTAAATGTGCTCAGCACAGTCACAGCACTGGTAGCTGCATTACAATAGTCAAATCAGCATGGATTCATGATTACAGGGTTGTGGAGAAGAAAGTATACGCTCCATTTAGAATTTTCCCTACAGCTTTTAAATTTAGAAAGTCCATATAGGGCATGACCCCTAATAAGATATCACACCTCAGCATCTTTAATGGCAGACAAAGGGACAGATCTCTGATGAAACAGTAACTGATTCTGAGATTTCAACCAAAATTGATAGGAGAGAGATCATCTGCAGTAGTTTGCCATCTCCCTTCAGACTCCCACCTTGCCAGTTGGAACTGTTTTGTATTAAATTCAGCTTCCCTTCCATACTAGTGAAGTAGGAAGAATACTGAAATTGCAGACAGTAATAGAGCCAGGAACAAGTAATCATCTCCTCACTCTCCAAACACTGGAGAGTTTTTCCTTTTGGCCTTAAAAGTTAAATTGACTTCTGCCTCACATCATCACTTATTAGATGGGGAACAATAGCTTGCCAACGTTACTTAACTAATGCTTGATGTCTGGCCAGCTAATGGAAGTGTGCAACATTGACTAACCCTTGAAAAATACTAATTTGAGAATAAACAACCAGAAGACTAAGAGCTTTTCATCAGATTGCTTAACAGCTACTGATTTTTTCAGTGAGCACTACTCTGCTTAGTCACTGAAGGAATAAATCTGATTAAATACTGCAATAACAAGACAATCCTGAAATATTAAGTCATCCCACTGTAAACATATCTGAATGTTTCTTTGTTAGTTACAGGTGTACCACTAAGCTGAGATGCATTAAGCACACTGCACTTAAAATCTTGCTTTATGAGAAAAGACATGCAAGATCTCCTGAGAGCTGGCTACTCCCACAATTTCAGTACTGCTTTGTTCAGTATAGCTCAGTACTGCTTGCTCCCTCTACTTCAAAGAAACCCACAAGTTTTTATCAACATTAGAAGAACTTAGTGAAACTTGTTACAAGATGCCCTTAATAGTTCAAAGCCTAAAAGGACTGCAACATGTAGTCACCCTCCAACAAGACCAAGTCTAATAGTTTTCTGTTAACATTTATTCTGCATCACTGTCATGGTTTAAGCCCAGCTGGTAATTCAGAACCACGCAGTCGCTCGCTCACTCACCCCACTTCCTCTTCCCCCCACTCCTGGAGGGATTGGGAGGAGAATAGAAAGAATGTAAATCCCACAGGTTGAGATAAGAAC
The DNA here is from genome assembly GCA_030323915.1 of Brotogeris chrysoptera. Taxonomy (NCBI): domain Eukaryota; kingdom Metazoa; phylum Chordata; class Aves; order Psittaciformes; family Psittacidae; genus Brotogeris; species Brotogeris chrysoptera. The sequence continues at coordinate 13,010 of JARCZZ010012168.1, read as the reverse complement.
AGTCCAGTAACTAAGGTATAACACAAAACCACCGCTGCTACCACCAATAATAATAATGACAAGGGAAATACCAAGGGGAGAGAATACAACCGCTCACCACCTGCCAATCAATACCCAGCCCGACCAAGTAGTGACCTAGCCCTCCCGGGTAACTCCTCCACTTTATATACTGGGCATGATGTGCTGTGGTACGGAATACCCCTTTGGCTAGCTTGGGTCAGGTGTCCTGTCTCTGCTTCCTCCCGGCTTTCCCTCCTCCCTGGCAGAGCACCAGACTCAGAAAACCCTTGGTCACAGTAAACATTACCTAGCAACAACTAAAAACGTTGGCATTATCAGCGCTGTTCCCAGGCTGAAATTCAAAAACACAGCACTGCACAAGCTACTAAGGAGAAAAATTACTGCTATTGCTGAACTCAGGACAATCACTGACCTAACTTGCATTTCTATTCAAAGAAATGCCAGATCATTTTTACACAAAGTGAATTTTAGTTGCATTCATCAGCACAAGACCAGAAATTTTTTTTCAAGTATTGCTTATGAGCAAGAACTGATACTGACACTCAGATCTCTTCTGGAAATGGAAGTCCACTGTGCAAAGAGACACCTCTTGAACTTCAGGATTTCACAGAAACATTTTATTTTCAGATTAAAGATATTTTTAGGACTTAGAGATTAATTAATTATGTTGTACCAAAGTAAAAGTTGCACCAAGTAGCTACACAGATTTTTTTAAATCCTTCTGAAAACATAAGGATAATCTTACCTTCAAGTTTCGTTCCAAAGTGGTATTTTCCACTACTGAAGTGTGGTATGGAAAATATAAATGAGCCCAGTCCTAGCATAAATGCTGAGAAAGCAAGCCATCGTGGTTTGTGCCCTCTCTCTCCGAAGAAAGACACAAACAGTGCCAATATACAAAAAGAAATATCATAGCTTGCAGAGATTAAGCCAGTGAGTGAACTGTTCAACTCATAACGCTTCTCAATTGTTGAAATACTAATGTTGATCAGGCCATTTACCACCATACCTACAAAAAAAAATATATTAATCAAAGGTACTTTAATTTGATAAAGTTGCAAGGGTAAAGTTACCACTGTATGATGGAACGGTTAAAACAAATATATTTACGCAGCTATACTTAAAGGTATTTAAATAGCTTTAAAATCCAGGTAGGTAGCAGAATGATAACAGTTCTAACTTAAGCCAGCTAAACTGCACAGAACTATTCCATTTTCTTCTCTGTTGTGGGCATTAAAGACTCAACACTCAAATATTTACCTGGTAAAATACCATGCCTCAAACTCTGTTCAAGGTTCCTGATTCAGTCTGACGCACAGAGATTTCAAACAGAATGCATTGCAGCATTATAAGATTCCGCACAAATTAAAATTTGTCAAGTTTGACTTGCATTAGAATATAAGCTACAATGGAAGAGTTCAGAACATAGCTTTCAAATAAAGACTGTCAAACATTTCCTCTCTGCCTCCATGAAGGGAAGATACCAAGCAGCTTCTGAACAGACATCTTTCCTCTATAATGTAAAAAATTTTAAAATACAATACAACTGTTTCAGAGTTAACTGAGGTGATTAACTGAGAAAAAAGTTTGCCCTCTGAATCTCCAAGTTCCAGAAGTATCAAAACAACCTGGAGAAAAGACCTTGCACAAGCTTCCATACTTAGGCACAGGTGAACTCCAAAAAAAAACCAACCCAGCAGTAGAAGCAAGTAAGCTCCAACTGCCAATGCATGTTTATAAACACTGTTCATTTTTTACATGTGTTGGTTGTAGATACTAACTTGAATCTCCCATCCTGCCTCACATTTTCCTACACCAAGTAGTTAAACATTCAGGAGTTTACTTCTGACAGTTTCCAAATAGGATTCTGTTGCAAGTGAGATGAATGACTGTACTTTCTAGCTGTCAGATAACTTCATGGTAGTCTAATTAAACTGTGCCCGTAATAAAATACGCAACCTGGAAAAAAGTTGAAAGTCTTGGAGTCACAGTTGCAAATAAGTTTAAGACTTCTGCAGTCTGACACAGACCCCACAGTCATCCTTCCTCTTTCTAAAATTCAAACACAATTCTCTATTGTCATTCTAAGACCAAAATGACAGATGACTGGGGACAAACATATTTAAGTTAGTTTTCAATAAGCATTGCACCATCCAGAAGTGCAACTACACAGGCTGAAGTTCAACAGTTCTGCCTAGAGTCCTCTATATATTAAAAAAGATATCACTCCAAATCTGTGATCAACCAGCTGTTCTCTGATCAGTGAAATCCACACCATAACTAAGCACTTCACCATTTTACAAGGAGGCAGGTCTTGGCATAATCATAGTTTTCTAACATCCTACTATGGCCTTTTTATTAACAATTATTATTTTATCTGTCAGTCTGACCACCACACTTATATTCCTATAGGATTAAATAGCAGTATTCAGGACAGCAACTTTACCTGCGGTTTAAATTGTCACCTTTAATTTACATCCTAAAAGCTGTAAAACCTTGCAGTTAATTTTACTGGATAATTACATTTAATCTGTAAAAAAGTAAACGTGATGACTTCATTGGAGAAGTTGTGCTGCCATTCATCTAGTGATTAATCACTAAAGTTTCTTCGGGAAAGATGGAACCTGGCTGACACTGACTTGATCTGAAAAACAAATCCTACAAGGACATCTCAACACTTAAATAGTAGTATAAATTATTTTTTAACTAGCATCCAAACCCTTATTGTCCTGCCACATCTGTTTAGCAGATGCAGTAGAAGTTTAGGTACAGTGTGCACTGAACCACAAAATCCAGATTAATCATAAATGAACTTCATTTGGTCGAACAAGACACAGGAGTATTTTTTCTTCATCCACTCAACAGAAAGCACTTCACAGGTTTTGAAAGTACAGTGGCTTTGAAGCAGTGGATTGCAGGCACCCAATTAAAAAAGGAAAAATAATAATAATTTTAAAGCTTTTCCAGCAATAAATCTAGTCCACATATAAAGTATTAGTGCTATTCAAAGTTTCCAGACAGATTAGACCAGGCCAGTCTCAAACAGTGGTTCTGTTGTTTCATTTACCAAAATTATTATTGACATTACAAAAAACTGCCTTGCTTGTACCCAAGCCAGTGAGATAACTCTTTTGCTACAGCAGCATATGTGGTTACTGCATGACAAGACACAATCATATAGTTATGCACCTGCGAGTGCCATACAAAAGCAGGTATTAGTCAAGTATCCATGTTCTACACAAAGTAGTGTTTTCTATTCTTGAAATACAGGTTTCACATGTCCTTGAAACAGAAACAGCCAGAAGTGAAGATTTAAGTTTCACCCGCAATCTCCTGAGAAGCTGAAATGCAGCATAACAGATGTTAATGATAACAATAACCTCTTTCCTAGGGCAGCTAGAAAATAGCCTAATAAATACATACATGTTAGAAACACATATAAAAATGTACACAGTTGTACCAGGTCTCTGCAGTAAACCACCTACTGTATTCACTCATTGTGTAAAACAGTCTAGTGTAATAGCTTACATAAATCAAAAGTGTGTTAAGGATTATTTTATTATTCTTCAGCACACTAGGAAATAAACTTTCCAAGAGGCACGTTAAGTATTAGCAAGTTTTACTGATGTATTTTATCTTCCTGTAACTTGCAGGGGAAAGCTACAGTACAGTAGTAGCTCACATAACTTCAAAACCCCAGTGCTTTTATCTAAGTTCTGAAGATGCAAGCCCTGAATATTTCTGCAAAGTTTCACATGCAGCAGTTAATTTCTTCTGTGAAAATATTCCTGGGTTTTTTTCCACATCTCAAAAAGAGTTGCAACTTGAGTATTCAGTGCCCAATTTCCTTTCTATGATCTAGCCAAATGAAGGGTACTTCTTGTGAAAATCCAGATGACATAATTAAGAATGCCACAAAGGCTGTAATAGCTTTGCCTACATTAGCCTCCAAAACAAGCATCAGAATTTTCCTTACATTAGGCCCTAAATTTCAGTTACATTAGGTAGGTACCTCTCTGAGGTCTGGCATACATCTACAGTTAGATAACAGGACCAAGAGCTGCGTAAGTGGCATAACCAACACCTATGTCATCCTAAGGGGACAGAGTTTCTTATGATACTGGTGCTCAGTTCTCCTCAGACCATCCCAGTTATTTCAGTGTTTCAGGCAGGAATACAGTCATGTATAACCTCATGTCTTTGGCATAGGCTGCCTGCTCTCCTAGCAGTGAATCTCTTCTTCTACATGCCCCCCCAACACCACACCCCTCTACAGCAGTCTCATGTGCAACAAGGATGAGCTTAAAAGCTTCCTATTTTTTTCAGGAAAAAGTTATCTTTTCTAGCTAGTCCAATGAGGCTGAAGGGTTCTGAACATTAATCCAATTATTACTGCTTTCTAGGCCTACGGCTTGCCAAGGCCCCAACAGATCTTGTTACAGAAAGCCAAAAATATGGACAAGAATATTTGAACAACAGATATGAAGAGCAAGCAAAATGTCAGGTTCTCCTCAAGGTTAATCCCCTAGCTATGTGCTAAAAATGGCTGCACTGGGTTTTCACAGAACAAACCAAGTGTCTTTAAAGCCACACAAATTACCCAAAGTTACACTCAACCATGCTAAGGTACCTTTCTAACCGGCAGGCAACAAAGCACATGCTAGGGCACCTACACTACTGTCTACTGGTCTACAGCATTTATTTTCTTCCCTGGACCAGCCGTCTCAACCTGCACAGCAAGTATAGAGAACTAGCTGAATGTAAGCAATGGGGATCCAGTACAGACAACAGCAGAGCATGAGCACAAAGCTGGTGGGGCCATGGACTTGGCAGTAGTCAAAAAAGGTGGGTGGTAAAATAAGAAAATGAGGAACTAAGAGAAGTACAGAGAGCAGTACTACTCAGGACACTGGGGCACTTCCTCCCCTAGACAAGAGTCTAACAACTAATGTCACTTTTCAGCACCAACACTAGACTCAGGCAGTTGGAGGAACCCTGTCCCCCCTCACCCACCACCACCACTCTTCCCCTTCCTTCCCCAGAAGAGGCTTCCTTGCAGCTCCAGAATGGAGAGCAAGATGCGCCCAGGGCAGCATGACGGCCCCACAAGGAAGGCGGGGAGGAGTGCAGCACCTCACTGCGTCTCCGGAGAAGGTTACCTTGGAAGATAGCCAGCAGGCTGTACATCGCCAGGAAGCCCTCAGGGTTGTTGCAGACCTGGAGAGCCCTAGGGGCAAAGCAGCCCCAACCGCAGGGCCCCTCCCCAACCTGCTCGGGGATGCCGGCATCTACCTTGGCGGAGCTCCCCCGACGCTGGCGGCCGGCGCCGGGGCTGGGGCTGGGGCTGGGCGGATCAAATACCGGGTTCTCGATGCCACAACCCTCCATTGCAGCATCGGAACACCGCGGCTCCAACGCCGGCTGCAACGCTCCTCTAAATACCACGAGGACGGTCAGGTGGCGGCGCTTTCCCCCTCCTATCGAGGAGGGCTGCCCGCCCCGCCCCACTCTGCTGCCCTGGGGGCCGTGCCCGGCAGATCATAGGCGAGCCCGCTTGCCGCAGGTGTCACCGCAGGCCCCGCCGGCACCTGTGCCGCGGCAGGCCGGTGCAGCGGACCGAGCCGTGCGGGCACTGGCGCCATGAGGGGGGAGCCCTTGCTCCAAGGGCCATGGAACAGCCACAGCGCGACCGACATTACCACGCCGGGAGAAACAGGGGTGAGGGCCGGGTTCTCATCTGTTTTGGGTTCGTGTGTCCAATCACGTTCTTCCTCCGACTGCCTGTTCAAGGCTGAGCGGAAGAAGGGCACGTCAGTATTCGGGGAAAGGTTTGCTCTGAAAACAATTGAAATTCAAGCACCTGAAAATGTTTCTTCCGAGAAAGAGGGGAAAAAAAAAAAAAAAAAACCAAGCAAAAAACCACAACCCAACCTCAAGATGTTCTTTGTGAATGCTGGAAAAACTGAAAGGGATTTTTTTTCCAGATACTTTCCCACTTTATGCAAGCAAGTTGGTGTATGACCCACTTGGCTGTGAAAACCCATCTTCAACACAAAAAAAAAAAAAAACCATGGATATCTGCAAATGTCATCCTTTGGAAATATTATTTCCCCTACTGTACCACAGTTTCCACCTGCAGGAACGTCCAGCCATTGGGCAAGTTAATTCAGTTGTAGACCATGAGAATTTGTCAAGTGTTCAAGGAAGTACTGAGTCTGTTTGCATATAGTGGGAGTTAACTTCACTCATCTGTACAAGAACAACTGGGAAAGAGTCCAGGAATCAATTACCCGTCACTAATGTTAATCTCTGGGTAGTATGCATTTATTGAAGAGCACTTCCCCTTTCAAGAGTTCAAAATGTTTTAGAGACAAGTGAAATAAGACTGAAGAAACATGAGCCATGGCTTTGGTTTCACAATGAAAACCAGGGCATCTTCATGAATTCTCAACTGTCCTCTCTTCCCTGGTGTCACAGCTGTTCATAAGGAACCACACATTTTCAAGTATTTATTAAAGTATTTCAAGTCCAGAAACTACATGGAGATGGTCTTCTTCAAAAAGAAAACCAGTAGGTTAGAGAAGATAATGTTCTGAATACTATGTATTCATTCCAAGGGAGAAATCAGCTGCTGCTGCTGCTGCATGCAGGGGCAGCTGGTGGTGGCTGGAGCTGGAGGGCTGTGGGCTTCCCTGGGCATAGGGTCTTTCCCACCTTCAGTCCGGGTCTTTCCCAAGTACTGCCCCAGCCCCACAGCCACCCAAGCCCCCAGGAGCTCAGATAGCTGCTCCCCAGTGAAGAGTTCCACTGCTGGTCACTGACAGCCCCCAAACCATGAAATTATTTTACTATAATTTCAGGCAATAATCTGGAGTGAGTTTTCCTCAAATGGCTATCAAGACACACCCCAGTTAGCAGCCTCTTGGGAGGTCCAATAGCCTGATCTTCACTACAGTGCCTACATGCTAGAGTAGTGAGAATAATCCACTAAATTGTTAAATTATTACACTGCTAATGAGACATAAAAACCTCCTCTGATCTGCCAGGTCATCTAGGTTTGTTGTTATCTTCATTTAACTGTCACCATTCCAGCTGATGATTTTGGTTTTAACATCAGAGGAAGGTGACCGGATGGGAAAAAGAGAAGTGAGTAGAGATCACTATGAAAAATAGTCTGTTCAGCTAAGCCAGCAGTATTTTTATGAATACTGGGGAGGGTAGCATAGTGGTGTCCAGTCTAGAACTACTCTGAGAATTAAATAGGAAATCAAATAATTCAGAGGATTAAATAGAAGTGCACTTTAAAGAGTTTACACCATGCTAGTATATTGAGATATTGAGGGGCTGGAGTGGGGCTACAGAAGGGCAACAGAGCTGGTGAAGGGCCTGGAGAACAAATCTGATGAGGAATGGCTGAGGCAACTGGGGGTGTTTAGTCTGGAGAACAGAAGGCTCGGGGGAGACCTGAAAAGAGGATGGAGCCAGGAGGTGGCTGGTCTCTTCTCCCAAGGAAGAAGCAATAGGAAAAAAGGAAACGGCCTCAAGCTCCACCAGGGGAAGTTTACACTGGATATTAGGAACAATTTCTTCCCCAGAAGGGTGGTCAGGCATTGGAGCAGGTTGCCCAAGGCAGTGCTGGAGTCACAGTCACTTGGAAGTGTTCACAAATCATGTAGACAAACCCCTCAATGACATGGTTTAGTGGTAGCTGTGGCAGCACTGGGGCAATGGTTGGACTTGATGATCTTAAAGGTGCTTTCCAACCCAATCGATTCTGTGATTTTTAGGAGAAAGGCACAGGGATAGAAAGAGAGAGGAGGAATGAAATACAATGTATTTTTGAACTGGTTATGTTTCCTGAGTGCTACTGTTGTTCTTCAATAAGCAATTTACAGAGATCCAACTGGCTTTTATAAACTGCTATGATGCTGCTGTATCATTACAAGCTATTAAAGAAGTTTAAATTCCTGACATTCAAGACTGAATAGATGACCTGCATGAAAATATCAAAATACAACTGGTTTCCAGTGAGGTGTTTAGATTGCTCAGATACAAATGGTAACAGAATGAGGCAAATAATCTGTTGGTCCAGATAGAGATTACTCATAGAAAAGGCAAATATGACCTACAATTTGTATGTTCGTTAGCTATCAGAGTTAATGGAGACCTGCTGAAGTTGTTCTATAGGCTGCTTTCTGTGAAAATTCTAATGGATTTATTGAATTTTAAAACTTTAAATTATGGCTAGGATGAGGATATGAAAGCAGATTAACTAAGATGTCTTTTTCTGATCCAAAGTTCCTGTGAAGGAATTTTTTCCCTGTAATGGGAAACTACATTCTAGGGTAAAAAAATGATAGTTAACTCAGAATAATATCATAAAATTCATACTGGAATACCTTGCAGAGAGGCAAGCAAGTATTTTAAAGAAAAATATGCTAAATTTATGGAAGGATTATAACATGTAGCCTTCTTCTACCTTCACAGTGTTGTATTTTATCAGCTACAGCTTCTACAGTCTCAGAAGTAATAGGAGTTCTCAAGTTGCGTTGCACTGAGTTGTGCAATGTGCAATTGCAATGTGTCTCATTTTTGATCAGACGTAAACCCACCGCAGGAATGCTAGATAAGACCTGTGGATTTGTTTAAGAAACAGAGTTGCTTTTCAAGAAGTCTGAGAGCTGCCATTCTCTGAATTGCAAAAGTGATCAAGTTTTGCCATCAGATAAGACCAAAAATTACATATTTAAGATATTCTTTGTCAAGCATCTCGAAGCCATCCCCTCTCATTTAAAGGCTAAGTGGTTCACAGACCCACTCTCACATTGTAAGAAGATTATCTCCTAGAAATATGACACATTTGTCAGTACAATGCTTCCTTTGACTCTACCAGCTATAAAATAAGATGAAAAGTAGATTACCTGGGATCCTAACAAACTAATTTTCCAGGCAGTTCTTCGGTGTTTGCTGAATTTTTCAGATGTCAAATACTTCCACAACTTTATTTCTGATATTTTGGCACTCTGAATAAAATCTTTTTCCTCTGTGGACTATTTTATCTCTACTGTGGTAGCTCTCTCCACATAATTTTCAGTTACTTGGCCTAGGTCAGAATTTACTCAAAGGAAGCTGTGATGAAACAGTGCTGCCTTTTTAAATGAATAATCTTTCTTTGTGTCTGCTTTTTTTTATTATTATTATTATTTTTATTTTTCCAGTGGAGAAAAGCCTTGGGTCTTCTTGAATTTTTATCTACATTGTGGTATTTAAAGATGTAGTTAACACCTCTGCCAAGTATATTTCCCTGCTTTGAAGAGGCATGTGGATTGGGGTATGTTAGCACACAGAAAGAGTCATAATAGGGTAGAAATTAGCCTGCCCGTTTGGCATGCAGAACCAGGAATTTGAAATTTTAGTTACCTTTTCTCTTGACTATCTTATTGTTTCATATTTCCAGTAAAATCGGAATTCCATTTAAATCCTGATGTTGTGCTTGTTTTGGAAACAGTGTAAAATCAGCATTTTGATTGTGTGTAGCTTTCTAGTTTTTATGCAAAAATTATCTGGCTTTGTTTCTTTTTGAACACATTTATTCTTTTGAAAGTGAACAAAGCAGTCCTACAGCTGTGTACTCTTCTGCTGTTGGATGTGAACTAGCTCAAGATATCTCTAAATTACATTGTGCTTCAGGGCAGTCATGTGCTTCTGCCAACGCTGCAGTAACCTCTCTGCTTGTTTAAAGTCTTGTACCTATGCTAGTTAAGGTAGTGTAGGTCTTAATCTGCCCTGTGTCTAATTGTAGGCCCAAAGAAGCAATAGCAACTTTCCACTGTTTTGAATATATGTCAAAGGAGAAATATTCTTGAATCTTTACCTTCATTAAGACATTAGTGATGGATCTTCTGTTCTTACTTCTGTGCCTTTTTCGTCCTTGAGAAGTCCAACCAACCTACCCAGCAGTGAAATACATGGAAGTGTATATAGGTTTGTTCTGTTGCTTAGGGTTGAACCAGTACCCTACAACGAATTCCTATAGTTCCTATAGTTGTTCCTGTCATTTGTTAAACTGTCTGATAAATATGCCTCAGTGTGAAAACTCAAGGCATCTCCTGTTTTTTATCTCAATGCTGTATCTTTTAATTCTAATCAAACCTTGCCTGTTTTCCATAAACGTTGTGTTCTTTGACTAGTAAACATATTCAGAGGTAATGGGACAAATCCCTTCTCACAGTCACTGATTTTTCACATAGCAAATTCCATGGATTACTTTCCACTCTTGGAATCTAATGAGTAGATTAATGGAGAAGAGCTAATTCTTTAATTTCTCTTCAGAAATACTAGTTTCAGTGTTTTCAAGAACTGGGCAGTCTCTTTGGCTTTATTTCTGCCTGGTTCCCGGTTTTAACAAAAACAAATTTTCAATTTTATCTGCTTCAGTTTGTTTCATTAGCAAATACATGACCCCTAGTGGTAGGCAAGTAGTAATAATTTATTATATTAGGTAAATTCTACATGTACAAAGCAGGAACAGGTAAATCCACAAATTTTCTCTCTTAGATGCTCACCATGATGGCAACTCTTTTTTTTTTAATAGCTCTGAGTTTTATTTATTTATAACATTTTTATGGCAGGTAAAAATGCGCACCCCTTCTATGTTCATTCTGCTTCACTGGCTTCATCTGAAGATCGCTTCTACTCAGCACTGGTGAGGCCACACCTGGAGTAGTGTGTCCAGTTCTCCCTAGAACATCACAGAAATGGAGCTAATAAAGAGTGCAGTGAAGGACCACCACATTGGTGAAGGGATTGGACACCTCTCCTGTAGGCAAAAGCTGTTCATCCTGGAGAATAGTAGGCTCAGTGTGATGGAGGTGGGGAATCCAATTAATGTCTATAAATACCTGAAGGCAGGATGCAGAGAAGGCAGAGCCAGGCTTTTTTCAGTGGTGCTCAGTGACAGGACCAGAGGCAGTGGGCACAGACAGAAACACAGAAGGTGTTGCTAGGATGCCAAGAAACACTTTCACTGTGAGGCTGATAAAGCACTGGGACAGGTTTCCCTGAGAGGTTGTGGAGTCTCTGTCCTTGAAAATATTCAAAAAGCACCTGGATATGGTCTTGGGCACCTGGCTGGAGGTGGTATTTGAGCAAGTGGTTAGACCAGATAACTTCCAGAGGTCTCTTCCAGCCTTGACCCACTCTGATTCTGTCATCTGTCACAAAGAAAAGATTTCAGCAGCAGAAAAAAACCTGACTTTTGGGGGGTGGGATGGTAGAATTATCTTGTGTTACAGTTTTAGTTACTATTGACTTTGCCTCTTTACTAATAGCAAACACTCCTATGAATGTGCATCTAGAGAGTATACCAAATCTCACCGTTTGTGCTTTAAAAAAAATCTCTGAAAGAAATGTTCACACAAAGAAACGGTAGTTTGTTAGAGGCAACACTGCAAAATAGGTGAAAAAGTCATATGATTGTTAGATTTTGGCAGTTTTATTGCTATACCTGATAAATATCCTATTTAAACACTGAAAGAAGAGATACTGGAGTTTTCTCAGGAATCTCAGATTTTTCTGATACAGGGATATTTTCAATTTTTGGAAAGTCCAGTATGTTTTGAGGCATGGCTGTGATGTCCGATACAACATTCTTTGCAATTCAAAGGCTCAAGATTAAATGAAGTTTTTCGCAGTTTTACAAATTATAGTCAAACAGTATACGAACAAGGATTCTTACCAGCTAGCTATTTATGTCTAGATTTCAGGTATATATTCAGGTAAATATATAAATCCTGAACTTGTTGCTTTGAATTTTAGAAGTGTCTTTAATGTCAAATATTTCAAACTGTTGCAGGCTTTTACAGGAAATTTTTACTAGTAAGTCTAGTCATGCTGAAATTACACAATTCTGTTCCATGTTTTTATAACTTGCCATGGGATTTTCAAGGATTTTCCCTGTTTCTAAATACATAAAACTTCTGGGTTTTGGGGAGAATTAAGTCTGATTTCATTCACTAACTATTATCTTCCTGGCCAAAAATAATGTTTCTGTGAGTAATTTCTGGGCAGGGTCTTTTTTAACTTAGTCATGGCAATTATGTATGTGAAATATAAAAGCTAGGAAATATTAAAATATATTACAAAAAATAGAAATTATGCATGAAAAGTTGATGAATTCCCTGGAATATCTCTATCAAAAAATAACCTGTTAACAAATAAAGTTTTTAAAAGTTGCCTTGCACAGATAAAACTGTAAAAATTAATCTTTCCAGCTGATGATTGCCTTTTACACTTCTATTAACCTAGAAAAACTACAAAATGGTGAAATTGAAAAGCAGATACAAAAATTAGAAGTTGTAATTGAAAAATAAAAGCAAAAGTAATTTTCCTGCTCAGCAGTCTATTCAATTTTAGGTTGATCAAGTAGATTCAATTTACAGGATATATAAAAAGAGTTGTAAGGAAAAAAATCAAAACAATCCCTTTGTGTGTTAGTTTTTACCAAATGCAGTAGCAAATTATGAAGTTAATCCATAGCAGATTTTTTTTGTTGCAAAGATTCTTCAGTAAGTGGTTTATGTAACTAGGAAATAATTAAATAATGTATTTTCAAGAAACTATGGATAAAATTATTGCTTTAGAGGTCCATAGCACAGTAATTTAGATTGCATTTCAGTTTTTACACGGACTCATAGCAGTTGTTTAGAAGAAAGCTTAATAATCATAGAATCATAGAATAGTTAGGTTTGGAAAGGACCTTAAGATCATCTAGTTCCAACCCCCTGCCATGAGCAGGGACAACTCACACTAAATCATGCCACCCAAGGCTCTCTCTAACCCAGCCTTGAACACACCAGGGATGGAGCATTCACAACTTCCCTGGGCAACACATTCCAGTGCCTCACCACCCTTGCAGTAAAGAATTTCTTCCTTATATCCAATCTAAACTTCCCCTGTTTAAGTTTGAACCCGTTACCCCTTGTCCTATC
>JARCZZ010012163.1:0-13159 GCA_030323915.1 Brotogeris chrysoptera | reverse complement strand
TGGAGCATCGCTGATAACACCAGTGGTTTTCAGTTGCTGCTTGGTAATGTTTTGGTCTGATCAAGAACTTTCTGAGTGATGCTATGCCAGGGAGGAGGGGAGCCGGGAGGAAGCAGAGACAGGACACCTTACCCAAACTGACCAAAGAGGTTATTCCGTACCACAGCACGTCATGGCCAGGATGGGAAATACTGGGGGCAGGAACCCAGAATTTAATCGTTTAATTAATTAATCATTTAATTTACAACTTAAACCACGACAATGGGGCATCCACCACCTCTGGGCACCATGTTGCCGGTGTTTTACCCTCAGTGTAAGGAATTTCTTCCTCGTATCCAGCCTGAATCTCCTGTTCAGTTTAAAACCATCACCCCTCATCCCATCACAACAGACCCTACGGAAAAGTCTCTTCCCATATTTCTCGCAGGCCCCTTTTAAGCTACAATAAGGTCTCCCGTCGCTGCGGCAATGCGCTGTTCCGTGTGGTGCTTTAATGCGACCTTTGCGCTCGCTCCCTTGACATCTGCTGTCAGCTTAGCCAAAAATAATTGGGAACTCCCTCAAAGTAAAGAAATGAGTTGACAGGGAGCTCTGAATTCTTTGCAGCCTGGGAGAAAGCGTGGTGTCTGCCTTGTGTATGGGCACTTAGCTAAGGTTTTCACTGCCTGAAATAACCTGTAAGATGTGTTCTTACCCGTGTTCTTTAGTGCTTCCTTGTGTGCCCCTGCTGCAGCAGTATTTAGGTTCGTTAAGTGATGATCCCCTCTGCTTCCTTCCCATCACATGGAAAAGTCAGTGCTGTCTTCAGGAACACAGAATCATTGAATCCCAGGTTGGGAGGAATGTCAAGGGTCATCTGGTCCACCATTTCTAGGCAAAGCATGGTGGTGTGCTCTTGGCATCCTTAAACTTACAGATGTTGGGGCTTTTCTGCCATAACTCTGCAAGTCCTGGGAGTGTCACTTGGCCACAGCAGCATCTCTGGAGCATCAGGTACCTTGTTAGCTGACTCAGCAATGGATTGGAAGGGGTTTTGTCAACCCTAGTATAACTGGGCATCCCATAGCTGTCAGCATCCCCTGCTTGAGCTCTCTGGCAGGCTGTGGGGATGACAGGCAGAGCGGAGCTGCTGGCTGCAGCAACACAACATGTTTCCAAGCCTCATGTCCAAACAGTGATGGCAGGAGCACCAGATGGGTGTGATCCATGAAAGGGTGAGGCCATGGGAACAATGTACCAGCAAGCACCTTCCCTGTGTGTTCCCAGTGCTGCAGCATCAAAAGATGAGCGTGACCAGCTAATATGCCAGCGGTGGGTGAACAACACCTGGTGGCTGTAACCTTGGGCATGTAATGGTCAAGGAGGTAGTTTGGGAAGAACACTAATTTCCATGCAGGATACTAGGTTTCTCCTGTTTGCGGAGTTTCAGACAAGTTGATGGTATCTCAGGGTGGAGCTCTTGTTTTATCTTCTTGGTTGAGAATAAGATGGTTTGAAAAGCTGTATTGAAAGAATACTGTTTGTCCTTGCCCCTGGCTCTGAGTATAAAGTAACTTCATTTCAGTCTTTGCTCAGCAGTGTTTGCTTCTCTATGCCTTGTCTAACCCTTCAGTCCCAGATGGTATCTTAACATACTGTGTCGATGGTAACATGCACAGATGAAGTTGTCCTTGATGCTGGCTGTAACAAGCTGATCATTAGTGAATTTCAGTTAGTAATTTACCCCTGCCCATTAGGATCTGTAGTGCCTTCATCTGAGGAGCATCTGAGGTTCAGGAGGCAGTTCACTAGGCAAGGTGGCAAACGTGATGTTGTATGCATTGACAGCAGAAGTGCACACAAACCTTCCTGTGTCTGTTCAGTGCTCGCTCAGTTAAGCAGACTACTCACTGATCACCTAGTTTCCTATACAATAGGGAGTAAATTGATGCCTGTGCATAGCTGGTGTGTGTATTCCGGGACTTTTGGGTGGCACCCACATGTGACAGCAGGCCAAGTGGAAAAAACAGGAGGAAATAAGACTCTGTATCATCTTCTAAGCATGACCTGTTTGTGGTGTTGCATTTACTTTACTCATTTGCATGAGTAAAACAGGGGAGAGCTGTGCTGTGCTCCATATGTACTCTTTAAAACAAGGATCAGCTTAAAAGGGCAGGCAGAAAATGTCAGCCACACCTTTCCTTGCTGCAAGGGTTGGGATTAAAGTCTGGCTATGAAATCATGACTAAAGTTGCCTTGGCAATCCTCTGTAGTGGTGGTGATCTAAAATAAATAGTAGCATCTCAAGTTTGGTGTGGGGGTGAGATGTGATAAATGGCTCAGCTTGAGAAGGATGAAATGATCCAGTGAATCCACTTGCTAGCCATCCACTGTCTTGTGTTCTCTGTCATTGCAGTACTTCACTGGCCTAGAGTGTGGACACAAGTTCTGTATGCAGTGCTGGAGTGAATATTTAACTACCAAAATAATGGAGGAAGGCATGGGACAGGTAAAATGACTTATTTCTGGAAACTGTGTATTGGAGACGAGGGGGAAAGAAAAGGGGGGATTCTTTTCCTCACTAAAATGACAAAAAACACCCAAATGAAACAAAACCCCAACAAAATCATGAAAGAAAGCTTTGGGGGCTGCAGCCTCTGCCACTGGCGAAGCTGGAGGGAGCTACATGGTGTCAATGCAGGCATCTGCTCTGGGTGGGAGGAATCGTGCTGTGCACAGTGGCACATCTGGGATGTGATGATAGAGCCAGCGTGCTATTTTTGCTGTGGATTTGAGTGAAATCTGTTGCCTTGGAATTCTTTGTGATGCAAAAATAGGATAAACTGATTATTTTATGACCTTTTTGTGTGTTGGTTTTGTTTCTTTTTTCCAGACCATTTCATGCCCTGCTCATGGCTGTGATATCTTAGTTGATGACAATACAGTTATGTAAGTATGATGTGTTGCTGCCTCTTGGCTTTCCTCTCTCTTTCCATTTTATTACTCATGTACTATTCAAATGTACCGACTTAAGAGAAAACCTGCGTTAAGGTAGCAGTGAGGTTGATCATGAACTGTCTGTTTTGGTACCAGCCTGTCTGTTAGCTTCCGTCCAGCTCCGAAAAGCCCATGCCACGGTACTTGGGGGAAAGACTCCTTGGCCGGTTTGGGCAGCGTGACAGCAGAATAAGCAGCAGGCAGACTTCCCAAACCCTGCTTAACTGCTTCGTGCATTTTCCTTTCCTTTGATTTACGTAGGAATTTAGGACTTCCTACCGAGGTCAACCCACTGGTTCCCCAAGTCCTATAGCTATAGTTAATACGTGAGTCAGAGGAAAGAAGTCCTGCATGGAGCCTGATGGAGGGTGTGTTTTCTGCCCTCTGATAGAAAGCAGTTCACACTCAAACATAAGATTTGATTAAGCTGGTATGTCAGCCTGTGTCACTGGGCTTATTAAGTTGTCCAGCTGTAGGATGACAGCTTGTACACGGCAAAGCCCTGAATTCCATGAGCTTCCTTCTCTTTTATAATGGGTGGTGGTATTGCATGAGTAATATCCTTCATCATTCCCAACCTTGATTAAGTTCATTTTAATTCTTCATGCTAAAAAGCATCTAAATAGAAGCTTACTCTGCTACCGTATTATTTCCTTCCTGAAGCCTGACTCACTCATTGATATTAATTTGCTGGGGTTTCTATCAGTTGCTTTCAGACCAGTCCCTTTGTGTTAGTGGCTCTGTTAGTCACAGTGTGTGGGCTGCGTAGAAGTGGAAGTAGCTCAAGTGTTTTCATGCCCTGTGGAGGGGTGGTTTGCAGAGTCCAGAAGGTGGAAACTGAACTGAAGTTGGCTTAATAGGCTTGATGGAGGTTTTAATTTAGCAGAGCCTGATCTGGACTCGTGGTGTCGGACGCTCAGCAGGGAATCTCTGCAGTGTTTTCTTGATTACAGCAGTTCAGATAGCACGTGTGAAGTGGTGAAATGGTTGGAGCCTGTGGTAGTGGCAACAGCAAGGAAAGCGTGGAAGAACTGAGCAGCGCTGCCTTCTGTTGCTATGGCTTCTGACTGTCCTGCACAGCTTTTAGAGCACAAACGCCATGACACTGGGGTGGATCTTCAGACTTTGCACCTTTTCCCTGTCTGACAGGGGACACCTGGAATGTCTGCGGAGGGAGGTGCAGGTTTTTGTGAAAGCCGAATGTTTTCCTTTAAAAACAAAGGTGGACAACTGTGGCCATCTTGGGAAAGGGCAGGAATAAATAGAAGTAATCCCAACTGGAATCTGCACCCCCTCCCATGTCCTCAATTATTCTCTTTTAGGTCTCTTTTTGCGAGGTCTCCAGCTCTAGGTTTCCAAGCTATAGGAATGTGTAATGTAAGGACACATCAGTTTCTTCGTCTATCAGAAAATCAAAGTAGATAGGCCAAGGTATTCATTTGCTCCCTTCTCAGCACTTGCCCTCAGTGAGGCAGTACATCTCCAAGCTGGGTCATCTCCTTGGGAGTCCAGACTTAGCCCAAATTCATATAACTTTCCTGGATTGGTGAGTATTCCCCTAGCTTATTGTCCATTTCCTTTGTTACTGTTGGGCTTGAGTAGGAAGGTTGAAGACAGGGCCCCTTTCAGTTCCTTCAAGACCTTCAAAGTTGCTGAAGGTAATCTGCCTCTATCCCTTGTTCACCTTTGCTAATGCTGCTGGTAATTGCTTTAACCTACATGCAGAGCTGATTTCATGAATGAGCAAAGCAGGTTCCTTCTTTACCAGCATGTCTAATGGCTGCTGCTTGTGCTTGGCAGCACTCTGGTACTATCCTCTAAGAACCACCCCACTCACTGGGAATGGATGGGGTTTGGGTTCCCATATGGAAGTTGTATGGAATGCTACTGTGTTTTTATCGTCCTTTGCATAGTTCCATCGTTCATCAATAACTCCACTGCTGCTGCATCATGTCAGAAGGTAGTGAGGTTTTGAAGTAATTCCTGTGGGAAGCTCTTTGGCCTCTCACTTGATGTGATGAGGCCTCTCACTTTGCTGATGACACTGACTGGTGTCTTTGAGGAGTTTGCATTGTCAAAACGGAAAACAAGTGTAACATGTATGGGTTGGTAAAGGATTGCTATCAAGTTTGGATGGATTTTTGAGGTTGGGTAGTTCTGAGCTACCAGAAGTTGTCAAGGGTCAAGGTTATTTTGCAAGCACTTTGCTTTCCAGCCTGGCTTCTTTGGTGAGGTTGCGTCTTTCATATAGTTTGGCTCACAGAGGAACATATCCCAGAATATGGTTCACGGGCACTGGGAATGGGTTTGATCTCTCAATTTGTCTAGTTTTATCCATTGTTTGTCAGAAGATGATAACACTCGGAGAAAAGTTCTTGAAGGTCTTGACCTGAGGGGTGCTATGGAAGTGCTGTTGAACATACAGCGTAGAATGGTTTAGGTTGGAAAGGACCTTAAAGCTCATCCAGTTCCAACCCCCTGCCACGGGCAGGGCCACCTTCCACTAGAGCAGCTTGCTCCAAGTCCTGTCCAGCCTGGGACAGCGGATTGTGTATTCCATGTGCTCCAGTTAGTTGTGATGTTACTCTTCACTTAAGTTCCAGCTTCTGATACTTACGTATAATACAATAAAGCTTTAAAGTGAGATTTGTTACGTCTGGCAGCCCAGGTACAGAGTGAGAAAGTGGCATTTCTAATGCATATTCCTGGTTCAAATTGTTCTTCCATTCTTCAAGGAGTTTCACCCCAGAGTCGCAGGCTCGTCCTGGACACGAGCCTGATGGGATGCTTTGTCAACTGATGTGTTTTGGTTTAGCACAGGGAAGTTGGCTGCCACGTGCTACGTTTATCTAATAACCAGCTCAGGGTTTGGTAAGGAGCAACCCGGACTGCCAAGGGCTTGGGTTTATGTAACGTTGCATCGTCACATGCACTGCTCTTCAGTGAACATTGCTGTGATCACATGAGGAGGGCACTTGATGTTTGGCTGCAGCTTCCAATGTTTGACTTCATAATTGCAGTATTTATCTATGATATGGCCTATATAAAGCTCTATTCCACAGTCTGATTTAAAACAAATACCAAAAAAGTGCATATTAGTCCAGCTTTATATCTATATATATGCAGAAGACACTTGAAAGACGTATAGACATGTGCTCTGCAATACATAGTTAAAGCGTTTTGAATGTATCTAGGCAGGGCAGTATGCAGATTCCAGCTAGGTTGGTGTGTCCAGGAGATAAAGTGGTCACCATGCTCTTGAAGGATTCCTATTAGCCTAGCTAATATTAGAAGTTAAATACAGTATTTGTAGTGTTCATAATAATATAACAACTAAAAAGAGAACAGGTAAGTACAGAAAAGTACCTGCAGCGTAGAAGGAGGAATCAAAACAATGTCTGTCTTAAGTTACTGGCTATGTATGGGCGAAAAATGAGTTTTCTACTACAATGATTGTTCTGTCTTCCTTTCCACAGGCGTCTGATCACAGATTCCAAGGTTAAATTAAAGTACCAGCATTTAATAACCAATAGTTTTGTAGAGGTGAGTTTTCATGTCACATTTCAGGCTTCCAGGTTGTCTTTCTCCTGTATATGTACCAAAGCAGAGAAGTGGGGCTTGTTTACAACTGTCGAGCAAGGTTTTTGCATAGTCTCTAATTAAGTGTGACAAGTCAGAGGCGTTGCAAGGGTTATTTTATAGGCCGTATAGTTTAGGTGTAGTTATAGGAAAACATAAATGTGACCTGCAGGACAAAAGACCTAGCAATAGAGCAAGCACCTGTAGACAGGGAGAGTGCAAGAGCTGTGCAAAATATAGGTTCTGAGGAGTCTTGAATCTTACCCGAGATATTTCAGCTTGAAACCCAGGAGCCATTGTTGTGAACCAGACCATGCCTTTAATATTTGCCAGTGGAAGTAAAGCTGCGAAATTGCTTTAGCAAAGTCCTGACAGCTTTGCAACCTTAAAATCGACTTGGAGAAAGGTGCTTTGGAAGACTTTGCCACTGTCCCCGTTTCCCAGTTGTATGTGTTCAGCTACACTGTGGAGTTGTTGCCGGGATCAAGCTTTCACTCCTGGTTTGAAGTGATGTATGCAGTGGTTTGGGGTTTTTGGAGTTGAATGGAGCTGGGCATGTGTTGTAGATGAAGACTGACAGTAGTCTAGCAATGTAGACCCGTGTCGGGCTGCAGTACTGCAGGGACACGTGAGGAGGTGGTGTTAAGGGGTGCTAGAAAGCAGTGCTTGGGGAAAAGCCCAGTGTGCTTGGTTCGTGAGCGGTTGCAGGAGGCTCTTGCAGTGGTGGAGCAGAGATGGCAGTTGCAAACAGCTTGACAGATGCTTCTTTCAGTGGAACGCCTCATAGCTTCGTATTCTTTGAGCATTTTCTGTGGGTGAGTACAGGGTCAGCAGAGTGTTTGTATTCCTCATCTTTCATAAGAGGCCGTTTGACAGTGAGGAGTTGACTATCATGTTCCTGCTTTCTTTCAGTAGAAAGAAAGTAAATGTTTAGACTGAGATGACAGCAGTTTATTGCAGAGGATTGGTAAGACAGGAAGGAGTGTGAGTGAAGGCACGGTTGAAAGGATGAAGAGGGATGAAGGGCAGGAAATGTCCTTGTGGAGCATCTTTTTTATGTTTGGTTTCTTTTTGCTTTATTCCATAGTGTAATCGACTGTTAAAATGGTGTCCTGCCCCAGATTGCCACCACGTTGTTAAAGTCCAATATCCTGATGCTAAACCTGTTCGCTGCAAATGTGGCCGTCAGTTTTGGTAAGAAGAGGTTGGGAGGGACCTTAAAGCTCATCCAGTTGTAATCCCCTGCCACGGGCAGGGACACCTTCCACTGGAGCAGGGTGCTCCAAGCCCCTGCGTCCAACCTGGCCTTGAACACTGCCAGGGATGGGGCAGCTACAGTACTGCTCTGAAATGGCTGTTGAGGGAACTGAGGGTTGGGGTGATGGGTTGACATGTATAATAATTCCCTAGGACAGGCTTTGCTCTTTTAGCAGAACAGCCCTGAAGAAAACTTGCATGCTCTTAACCTAGTTAAATAAAAGCATGAGCATCTGTCCTATTGCTTATTTTCCCCTTTTTTTCACTTACAGCTTTAACTGTGGTGAAAACTGGCACGATCCTGTTAAATGCAAGGTGAGCCCATCAAACTTCTTGTCTAAATGCGTGACTTGAAGAAAGTTAATTTACATGCAAGGTGTAAGAATGAAGCACAAGCTTTCTGGCTGCTCACAGTGAGAAGTGTGGTAGTTCACCTGGTTAGATCAGAGTGTGAGCAGAATCAGTGCAGTCCTCCTGGATGCCTTGGAGCTTGTGAAAGAACAGAGCCTCAGCCAGATGGGGAAGTGTCTGGAGGAGGAGGCTGCCGCAGCTGTGCCCCTCTGAAGACTAATGAAAGTGCTTCAGGAGCGAATGCCTCACTTGATAACAAGCATTCCTGTGCCGGCATTTCTGTAGATGTAGGCTCGTGGTTTGTCCTGCTGAAGGATTTAATGTGGTCCTGGGACCTGCTGCCATGAAGTGAGCTCTAGAGCTGTTTGTGGAGCTGCTGAGAGCTGTAACCAAACCGGTGATGCTGTGGCCTGTGCAGAGCGCAGGGGCAGCCACGTTTCATGGCTTGGGCACAGAGCAGACTGTGTTCCTAGTGACAGAGAAACTCCCTTGGGAAGAGAGGAGGGAAACCTCCCCAGAGGTTTAGCATTGTTTAGCTGGATGTTGTGGAGTCCCATGGGAAGTTTGTGTTGGTTTGACTGAAGACCTGCAGACTCATTGCTGAAGGGGTTGTGCCCAGCAGTTGTGCTCGCTGGGTCAGGAAGTGCTGCAGGAAATGCCTGCAGCTTAATCGGTTGCTGTTTGCATGGCTTTCCAGCACCAACACCCCCCATACTCCCATCTGATGTGTGCACCTTACCTCAATGTAAGCAGCTGTCTTGGGGACTTTGGCAGCTCTTCATTTAAACGTAACTCTCTTCTTTCTTTGCTTTTCTACCTAGTGGTTAAAGAAATGGATTAAGAAGTGTGACGATGACAGTGAAACTTCCAATTGGATTGCAGCGAACACAAAGGTGAGGGATTGCCCATATTTTATATAGACTTATCAGATGGAAGGGACAGCCCAGTTCCTCTGTGCTGGGTTTATTTTTTCTGTTGCACGTTAAGAGCAAGCCTTAAAATCCACAGTACACCAAAGTACTCTTGTTTGAAGAGCAAATAGGTTTTGCTACCTTGAATCAGGTGAGCTTCTTTGGGCTGAGTGGAGTTTGCTCCTGTAAGAAAGGGTTAATTGGAAACCCAAAGGAAGCTCAAGTTTTGAAGTCTTTGGGCTTCTGTCTGGCACTGATGGCTTCCCTTAGCAAATCTGTGCCTCACTCCAAGCGTGTGGAACATGTTCACACCACCCATGGCTTCATTTGGCTGTGATCATTTACATCTGCCTTCCAATCCCCTGGGTTGGCCTCTTGAGGAGCTGTTCATTTCCGCTGGGCAGGATTCCAGATGGAGACTGGCACGACAGCTGGGAAGATTTCATTGTGTAAATGCCTTCCTTGTAGCTCACCCAACTTTGCCTGAAACTTCAGCGTTTGGGAGGGATTAAAACAAAGGTTGGCACAGGGACCGCAAAACACAAGCAGCAAATGCCATCAGGGGGTCAGGAGCTGACCCACGTCTCCCGACTGTTGAGCCAGGAGGGTGGTAGAAGGTGGGGAGGGTGTGAGGAAATGGCTGCTTTGTTTTCTTAGCTCTCTTGTGTAACTGGTTAATGGTATTGTTTGCAGCAGCGGCTGCTGCTTTCTGGGACTGGCTGCGTAGTTTCCACTGAGCTGGAATGTTGCATTCCGGTGGAAGCACACCCATCGTGCCGAAACACAGTTAAAATCAGGCTGAAGTTGTGCAGTCTCAGCTGCTGCTCTCTGTTTCGGGGGCTCAGACTTGTGTGGTCCCTGCTTGGAGGCTGAGTGTTGCTCAATAAAGTGAACTTGGCTTGTTCTGAGGTGGCTGTTTAACAATGTCTTGTGGCTCAAGAGCTGAACTGGAGTTGTTCAAGGCTTGCATGGTCTTCAGGTATTGCTTGTTGTTAAATCTGATGAAGAATAGCTGTACTGCTTGGAAAGGGCTGAGCTTTAGCCTTGGGTATTGCGTATGTGGGATGTCAGAATGGTCACAGCCTTGCTTTGCCTGTGACAAAGCCCTTGGCACCAGGTGAGGAGCTGCTGCCGCTCCTCAAGGGTGTGATACTGGTCATGGCCTTAGGGCTCCCCATCTTCTACTTGCCCCTACCTTGTTATGTGCTGCTGAAGACCAGGGTCTGTGCTCTCTTCGCTGGCTTTTGTTACGATCAAGCGTTAAGATTTCTGTGTCCATTAAAAAGGCCGAAGTGATGGGCATCGATGTGTTGCATAGCCCAAACATGCATAATGTGCCACGAACGCTGGGCGCTGGGAATAGGAAGCTGCATGTCTCTTCCTCAGACAGGACGATGGTGGTTTCTGCAGCCTGCTTTCCCGGGCACTTAAGCATAGACAGGAATAGTGTAAAGACGGTCATCCTTTCTTGTTTTGTAACCTGGATCTAGGCTTTGTCAGGTAGGAGTCATGCTAGTGGTTGCGCTGGTATTTAAAGCAAAGCTCAGACTATCAGAAATAGTATTGAATGGCTGGAGCATGACTTTTGTGGGAAACACCCATCCAGAGGTTGGTGAGGAGGAGAAATGAGTGAGGCCAAGACATACTGGCATCAGCCCAGCTTATCTGTTAGCTTCTGTAGTCTGGCGTCAGCAGCGGAAGAGCTGCTGTCCTTCAGCATCACTGTCTAAGCTACCTCCTCTAATACCATGCAAGATGCTCCTACAGCAAGAAGATCCTTTGGAGCCCAGGCTGTTCAGCAGCAACAGGAAGAAAAGTAACCTCAGAGTAATTGCACCAGACATCTGAGCAAGCCAACTGTCCCGCGTCCCATGGGATCCGTATCAACTGAGGGACAATATCGCAATTCTCTCTCTGAACTGACACTGCATTCAGTTGAAGGCAAAGTTGGCAGGAAACGTAACCTACCGCTCATAATGATCTCTGCTTCTCGTGGGCAGCAGGCTGTGGAAGGTGGTAATTCCACACTGCTGTAACGGTGAAGCGATGCTGGCTGCTGGAACATGTGCAACTGGAGCCTCTGGAGAGCCGGATGGGCCCGGAGCCGCGGGGCTGCCAGCCACCAACCAGCTCCTCCTGCCTGAACTGCCTGCTGGCCCTCGGCCAGAGGTGCGAGGAGCTGTGTGCCTGTCCAACAACCACAGTCCTGCTGCTGCTTGGAGGGGAACCAAGCAACAGCCTCTCCTGCCGGAGCGTGAGGTTGCAGTGATGGGCTGGGATGAGGATCGTGCAGGTGCAGGGCTCATATATCTGCCTGTACTGTGTCTAGCAGGAAAGCGGGGCAGTTGTGCTCGGGGAGGGATGTTTTGTGCCTTCACGGCTGTTTGCTTCAGTGGCTACAAGTCAGAGCCCAAATTGTGTTGAATTTCTTCATTTTAAAGAACCTAGAAGGGAATTGAATTGGGTGCCTTCAGATGTAAGAATTCCCTTTTTCAGTGGGGGAAGAATTCTCCCAATTCAGTTGCTATTACAGTCTCCGTTGCTGTTTCTACCTGTTGAAGAGTGCTTTCTTGAGTCCTCCAAGCATGATGCTGAGCTACAGTCCTATCCCATGTGGTCTCCAGTCAGGGAAGAGAACTTCCTGCCTTACCTGCCAAGGGGAAGGTATGAGAGAAAAATACCAGTTCTCCTGGAGTGTGGGCTTCAAATCTGGCTAATCCTTTGCAGTAGGAGAATGGGGGATACATCTGTGTGCTCGAATAGATGGCCGTTTACTTAAAATAAGCTCCTTTCACATGAGAGTTCAGCTTAGCTGAATTGATTTAAATTAGATAAGCCAATGCAAGTTCTTTATCAAGCCTTTAGTTCTCGGTCTTGTGGAGAAGGGTTGAATAGTCTGAGGCAGGAAAGAAGCTTTGTTTGTTGTACAGATGTGGTTCTTAAATAGTTCCTTTCTTGAATTAAACTGAGCAGGTTTCAGGTGTTTGGTTCGTGTGGCTTTGGGAATAAAGGAGCCGCACAGATCCATTACTTCTGTTAGGTGGGCATTCTGAGGAGTAAGGAGTATAGAAAAGTTGGACTTTGTGCATTTATTTTTGGACTCTTAAGGTGTATCGAGACTGAAAGGAGCCCGAAAGGAGTCTAAAAGGAGGAGGGGAAACCTGTTTCAAACCTGAGTTTCAGTGATGATAATCTTTCTGCTCCTGGGAACACTAAAGGAGGAAGAACAAAGGTGCTAACGGTGCTGCTCTGCACCCAAGGCACTGTTTCATTTTGGGGCATTTTTTGTGAAGTTAAATTGGTGTTAATGAAGGTTGTTCATCTGATACTAAAAATGCCCCTGCCTTGCTGCTTTTGGCTCCTGGCATGTCACCATCTCATTATCTTCCAGGCTAGACAGGGCTTGAACATCTGATGTATAAAACAGGCGGATTTTCTTCCTCCAGAAAAGCTACTGGCCGTTTTTCCTCCTCTCGGTGAGATAAAATGGCACGAACCCAGTTCTCTTCCTTTCCAGGTCACTTTTCAATGTCTGAACATGCGCTGCTTCTGTGCTTTCTGGAAGTCCTTCATTTGTTCTGACCCGCAGGAATTCTGGCAGCTCGCTAGATCCTCCCGGGCACCAGCACCATTTCTTGCCGGAGCTGTGAACAGCACCTTTCCTCAGATGTCAGGGGGCCGTCTTCTCAGCTCAGCAAGTGTTGAAAACACTCTGCTCTGCTCAGTGGCTCTTTGACACACTGGGGAGAAGGGATGGGATCCAGAGGGACCTGGACAGGCTGGAGAGGTGAGACCATGCGAACCTCATGGAGTTCAGCCAGGCTAAGTGCAAGGTCCTGCTCCTGGTCAGGGCAATCCCAGCACAAACCCAGGCTGGGGGAGACTGGATGGAGCAGCCTGAGGATAAGGACTTGGGGTGTTGGTCCACGAGAAGCTCCCCGTGACCCTGCTTCAAGTGAGCACTTGAGTCCAGAGCCCCCTGTGTGCTGGGGGGCACCCCCAGAGTGTGAGCAGCAGCTCAGGGAGGGGATCCTGCCCCTCTGCTGTGCTCTGGGGACACCCCCCCTGCAGTCCTGATCCAGCTC